>JAOTBA010020185.1:0-10129 GCA_025629845.1 Erythroxylum squamatum
TTGTTGTTGTTGTTGTTATTGTTGTTGTTGTTGTTGTTGTTGTTGTTGTTGTTGTTGTTGTTGTTGTTGTTGTTGTTATTACCATTATTGTTGTTATTATTATTACCATTATTGTTGTTATTATCATCATCATCATCATCATCATCTTTATTATTATCATTAATATTGTTATTATTACTATGTTTATGATTATTAATGTTAGTATGATGATGATGATGATGATGATGATTATTATTATTATTATTAGGATCTCTATTATTATTATATTTTTATTTTAACTATTATATATATTAGTTGTTTTTATTTTTCCTATTATTATTAGCTTTTTTATTTATTAATTTTAATTGATTTTAATTTTAATTTCTTTTTCATTTTTTGTTATTTTGGTTATTTTATTTTTATTTTTATTTAATTATTTATTTTATTTTTATTTTCATTCATTCTTGTGGGTAATTTGGAAACAGTCTCTCCATTAGTTAGAGGGTAAGATTGCGTACTACTGGACCTTCCCAAATCCCGCATCTCAAAGGGATTGCTATTTGATGTTGTTGTATTTAAAGATCTAACCCAATGTAACAGTTGTTACAAAGGAACATATAATTTGATAGATTACTAGATAAGGATCTTAATGCAGGCACTGCCAATTTCTTGAAGATTTGTATTACTTTCAAATTTAATGAGGCCGCAAAAGATGCTGTCAAACTAAAGTTTTTCATATTTATATTGAGACATCAGAAGAAATAATGGTTGAAAGCATTACTTGTAACATCAATTACATATATAAGAGTCATATGAGAAATTTCTCACTAAATACTTTCTAATTAAGGCAACAAATTTATGGAAGATATCTCTTCCCTCTGACAAGTTGATGATGAAAATTTATATGAAACTTGAGAGAGATATGATGATATGTTAAGCAAGTGCTTAAATCATATACTTCCCACATGAATATAAAGCCAACCCTTGTATAATATTCTGGTGAATTCTATAAGACAAATAATAGATGTAGTAGTAAGTGGAATACTAAATATAAAAACTCTATAAGAATTTTTAGAACTGATATAGGTGATCCAATGACTACTAAAAAACAAAACTCTATAAGTAGCCTTAGACATGATATAGGAGATGCTAATGGATAATTACTAATGGTAATAAAAAAGAGTAAGGATGAACAAAATAGTAGGAAAATCTATTATAGATGTCATTATATTTTGATAAATCAAATGGAGGTAATAAAAAAACTTAGTAACTTGAGTCTTCCATCAATAATAAATGAAGTAATCGGTTGTGAATTATGCAGGGGAAGACACAAAAAATTATAATGCCAAGCTGGAAATTCTATACTAACACAAGTATAATAAGTTGAGTTCAAGAGGAATTTTTAAAGAGAAAATAATTCCTATAATAAGACATAATTTAGGGATAAATTCCAAAATTTTCCTATATTGTAATCATCAAGCTTAAAGACAACCCGCTCCAAGATTTCAGTAACCTGTGTGCTATATGAAAAGCCTTCATGTGATGAGAGACTTTATGCAAGTGATTGCTTCTCGATTTTAAAATTATGAAGCTTTGACGAGGGATCTCAAAGATCAAAATCAGTCAATTGACTAAGCCAATAACTGAGAGAATATAAGGATCATTTCCTAGAAATATAGTGCTTAATCTTAAAAAGAATATGAAGGAAATTTCCTTAAAGGATGAGGAGTTGACTGATACTAAAAGGGAAAAATGCAACAAGGTAAGAACAACAGTAAAGGAATACCAATAAATAATTTCTTACCCTAAAAAACTAATATAAAAAGCCATAAAGGAAGAAACCAATACTCAAAAGGAGTATGAAGAAGATTAAGAATAGGAAGATCTAGAAAAGGAGGATAAATAGGAGGAATTTTCAAAGATAAAATCAGATGAAGACAACAATGAAATCCTTAGACACCATATTACCAAAGTTAGACAATCTAGGAATTTTAATATTTTCTACATTATTGGTGGTATTTATATTAATAAGGCATTAATAGATATATGATCTAGTATTAATGTAATGTTTTATACTATATTAAAAATATTAGGACTACGAGAACCAAGACCCACTATGAAAGTAATGTACCTTGCAAATAACTTGAAAAATTAATAAGTTTATATTTCCATTATATTTATATTTTGTACACATAAAAAGATGGTAAAAAAATCTCTAATTCAAGATAGACCCTTCCTTGTCTATATGTTTGATATGAAAAAAAATAATCCAAACCTAGGATATACTTGTGTGCCAAACTGTGTCTAAACCTAGATTTTCCAAAACACCCCATAGCTTGGGACACACCTATATCCTAGATCATATATAAAGGCTAAATGGGACAATGGCATATTATATACCTTGTCCTCACAAAACTCTTTTTAGTAGGATTCTTACTTATGTCTTAGGTCATGTCTTTAACAATTAGGCTCTGGAAGTGACATTAGGTCCCAAAATTTTTAAAAGGTTAAGGGGTTGCACCATACCTTACTTTTCACCTTATCTTATAATATCTCTCAATCACAAGCTCACTATAAAGATTAAGTTTCCTAGTAAAACTCACAAGTTTTTCGATATTTCCCTTAGTTCCCATCAAGAACTTATTTACTCTTAAAATCAAGATTTTTTAAAATATAGGATTTTGGAATTTTTATGTTTTGAGCTATTTCTTGTCTATTTTTTATTTTCAAACTTCAAGTAATACAAGAGAATGAGTTCCATCCGTCTAAGACCCAAAGAAAAAAGTTTGAGCAATTTGGGGCAAATCAAATAGTCAAACACAAATAAGGAAAGTAGCTCAGATGGAACATTTGATGCTCACCTTCACTAGACCTAACTTTTGTGAATTTTTATATTATGCACATATAAAAGGGTGGGAAAAATATCTAATCCTAGATAGAATCTTTTTTACTATATCAGCTGCAATCATAAATGTTTAACAGGGTGAATTATACTTAGGGTTGTAGATGAAGGAGCTTTTATCTTTAAATGATGAAGCTATATTTATGCTTAGTAATAACTTAGGACAAGCTATTTTTTCTAATATTATGCAGAAAGTCATGATGAAAAGAGTCAAGGAATTGAAAAAATTATAAACAAAGGCAAGGTATGAAAACAATTAAAATGAGAGATTAATAGCACTTTCTAAGATCTTCTGGAAGAAGGGAGCAACTGCATTATTCCATTAATTACTCAAGTTTAAGAGAATAATCCAACTAAAAAGACATTTAAAGAATCACTTATTCGGAGGCAACCTAACAAAATTTTTTAAGAAAATTTAATTTTATTTGGGGAATTTTAATATTAAACAATAATTTAGTTTTTTTTTGTAATTGATTGGTTTTTATTCATAGATAATAGGTTTATATTTTTATAGTTATTTTGTAATTTTATGTTGATATTAACTGTTTATTCAAAGGAAGACGTACATAAGCCTAAATAGAATATTTGAATATCATTGGGAATAAAAGACTAAAAATATGCCAATGGGAAGCTTTAAAAAACTAGTTACACATTATACTTAATTATTGAAAATAGCTTAAGACATAGCTATGTCCTAGATTGTGTCTATATCTTTGATATGAAAAAGTAATCTAAGACTTTAGATATGGTTTTTTTCCCGATATATGTCTAAACCTAAGTTTTCTAAAACAACCTACAACTTGGGAGACACCTATGATCCATATATAAAGGCTAAGTGGGACAGTGGCATATCTTAGGCCATATCTTCACAAATCTCTTTCTAGTAGGATCAATGGCCTTTTGAACCACCCACATCTTAGGTTTTTTTAAGCAATTGCACTTTAGAGGCGACCCTAGGTCTTAAATCTTCGAAAAGATTAAGACGTCCTAAATCTTCTAAAAGATTAGGGGATCATGCTAGACCTTACTTTTGACCTCAATTTCTCTCAATCATATACTCACTACTTAAATCAAGTTTCTTAGTAAAACTCACAATTTTTTTGATCTTTTCCTTAATTTCAAGTATCTTAATAATTTTACCATAGTAATCCATCAATTTTCCCCGTATGCAAACCCCACTATTTACTGTTGCCATGCTATGACCATGATATTCTGTGTGAGATCCCATATCAGTTGGAGAGGGGAACGAAGTACGCCTTATAAGGGTACGGATACCTCTCCCTTACATATGCATTTTCCATGGCCTAATGCACCGGATCTCATCAGAACTCCAAGGTTAAATGTGCTTGGGCGAGAGTAGTTCCAGGATGGGTGACCTCCTGGGAAGGCCTGGGGAAAAGCAAAACCGTGAGGGCTTGGTTGGGCTAAGTCTAAAGCAGACAATATCTATAAGCGGGTGATCTGGGATGTTACAAGTGGTATCAGAGTTGGTACCCGAACCGTTGTACCAGCTAGGTTAGGCCCTAAAGAGGGCAAGGCCCTAGGGGAGTGGAGAGTGTGAGATCCCACATCGGTTGGAGAGGGAAACAAAGTACGCCTTATAAGGGTACGGATACCTCTCCTTTACAGAAGTGTTTTCTATGGCCTAATGCACCGGATCCCATCATAACTCCAAGGTTAAATGTGCTTGGGCGAGAGTAGTTCCAGGATGGGTGACCTCCTGCGAAGGCCTTGGGAAAAGCAAAAATGTGAGGGATTGGCTGGGCTAAGGCTCAAAGCGGACAATATCTGTAAGCGGGTGATCTGGAATGTTAAATTCTGTATGAAATTTATATCTATTAACAAAATACCATGGATACGATTTAACAATTCGTAAAGGTTCTTTGGCAAGATCATATATGAACTTGTTTTGTATTGAATTTTCTGAGGTCTACACAAAAATCATATTAAATAGTATAATGCCATTAAAACACTTTGATATGACAATTCAACTATTCCAATTATTGCAAGTGGGTAATTACATATTTCTTGAACCATCGAGGAAAGCGTATTGCAACTTCTTTATTGATATCATCCTGTGTGCTTTCAAGTATTAACTCACGTAACCATTCCTCGTATAATCTAAAAACATTATTACGTATTTTATTTATACATAACACTAACTTTGAAAACTCAAATAATGAATTTCAAAATCAACTTAAATTTACTGCACAAAAGGTTCAACCTCTTGACAATTCAATAAATATAACCATAGGTAGCCTCTATTTCTTCTTCTGTTAACATTCTTCTTGTTGAACACCCATATGTTCATCTTGGATATGTGGAAATAGATAAGTTACCATCGATATGACCCGTTTTGCCCCCATCGTCATTACAAGGAACTTTTCTTTCTTTTATGTGCACATGTGACTCAAAATAATATGAACAAAATGTACTTACTTCCTTCACTAAATAAGCATTACATTTCGAACTTTCAATTCTAGCCTTGTTTTTGACATTTTTCTTCAAGTGATGCAAAAATCTACATTACAAATAGGATTATTACAATTCTGTGATTAAAATATGCTATAATTTTTATTTAAATATTAACTATAATTACCTATCAAACTAATACATCGATCGATATTGAACTGGACCAATGAGTTTAGCCTCGTGTCCTAAAAGTATAAGTAGATGCTCCATATAGTCAAAGAAGCTTGGAGGGGAAATCCATTCTAATTTGCACAAGATAACTTAAACTTCCCTTTCTAGTTTTTCCATTTCAGCCAACTTTATTTCAGATGATGTTAATCTTTTGAAAAATAAACTTAATTTTGTTATAGCATCCCAAACCTTATTCGGTAGCAACTCCTGAAATGCAATTGGAATTAGCCTTTTCATAAATGCATGACAATCATGAATTTTCATCCCAAATAATTTGTACTTCCTCATGTCTACACAGCTTGCCAAGTTTGAAACATAATCATTGGAAAAATTTATACTTTTCAACCATTCATATAAAATTTCCTTTTGTTTTTGTCCAATGTGTAATATGTTTTTAGATATTTACCGGTGCAGAGATCTTTATCTAACTCATTCCTTTTACCAAAAAGTTTCAAATCAGCTTATGAATTTGCATTGTCCTTTGTCATCTCTTCAATGTTCATTATGGTGCTGAAAAAATTGTCAAAAATATTTTTTTTCAATATGAATCACGTCTAGATTATGACATATCAATTAGTTTTCCAATATGGAAAATCCAAAAATATACTTCATTTTCTCCAACCAAAGTTTTGGCTAATGCTTTTATTCACTTCTTCAGCTTTATGTTCTGTAACTTTCAACAACCTTAATTCATTAATCTCTTCCAATATCTCTTCACCAGCTTTGTGAGGGGAGGAGGTGTTTATACCATCCTATTTTTAATGAACTTTTGTTTATTGTGTCTAAATGGATGATTTGGAGGAAGAAATTTTCTCTGGTTGTCAAACCAAGATGTTTTGGCCCTGTTAGGAAGATAAAACGCATCATAATCATTGTCATAGTAAGAACAAGCCAATTTTCTTATTGTGCTCCATCCAAACAATATAGCATACTAAAAGAAATCAATAATAGTCCACATCAAAGTTGCTCTCAACAAAAAAATTTATTTAAGAGACACAAAATATGTCTCCACATGAAATTCCCAAAGATGATGCAGTTCAGATACCAATGGTTATAAGAATACATCAATTTTATGAGTTGGATTCCTAGGCCCGGGCACTAATTTTTGTTTTGAATGACATAGTAGTATCTTAAGTATCTTAAGTTTTTATGTTCCCCTTTTAGTTATAGTATTTTGGATTTTTGTCTTAATTGGGAATTTTATTTTTTTAGGAATTTGGTTCAATTCTAAATCCACTTAATGAATTTGCTTAGGAACCCTAGAGCCCATACAAATTGGAGGATGAAATTCCACATTAAATCAATTATTAATGTTGAACTTAGATAGCCTAATTGGTATATGGCCCTCAAATAACTCTTGAGCAAGCAATACATTATCACCAATGATCTCTCATAAACATAAGCTCTTTGGCAAGGATTAATTATTCCTTATAGAACTTTCTTTATTCTATTAGCCAAGATCTTTGAGATTATATTATAAAACACAATGAAGCAATCGATAGGTCTATAATCATTTAAGTTATTGGGATTATAAACCTCAGGGACTAGACATATTTAGGTTTTATTTAATTCAGTAGGAATCCTTCAACTTTTAAAGAATTATATTAATGAGTTTGAGACTATTTAGCATGTTAAATTTAAAGTATTTTAAAAGAAACTTGCATTAAACATATCTGAACGAGGGGTTTTGTTTGGGTGAAAAGAGAACGGATTTGTTTTGATTTCATCTAGAGTAACCTCTTTGGTTAGTTCAGTAGAGAGATGACTAAGGATAGATCCATCAAGGGATCTAATGAGTTCTGCAAGGAGAGGCATAACATCTTGGCTCTTCCTGAAATGGTCAGAGGCTAGCTCTTTAGGCCTTTCTAGGTCATATACTTCCTAGCAATCAACATCAAGAAGTGATATTTTCTTAACTCTATTTCTCTTAACTTAAATGACATTATAGAAATATCTTAAGTTTTTGTCATTCTCTTTTAGCCATAGTATTCTGGAATTTCGCCTTAGATGGGAATTATATTTTTTTAAAAAAAATTGATTCAATTTTGAATCCATTTAATAAATTTTCTTAGGAACCCTAAAGCTTGAATAGATTGGAGGATGAAATTCTAGTTTAAAGAATCAAATGCCTTGGTGAAATCAATCTTCAATGTAGAACTCTTGATAGCCTTATTGGTATGTAGCCCTTAAATAACTCTTGAGCAAGCAATATATTATCACCAATGCATCTCCAATGAATATAAGATCCTTGGTACGGATTAATTATTCCTGTTATCACTTTCTTTAGTATGTTAGACAAGATTTTCAAGAATATCTTATAAACCATATTGAAATAATAAATATGTATATAATCATTACGATTAGTGGAATTAGGGACCTTGAGGACCAGGTATATGTATGTTTTATTTAGCTCATTGAGAACACTTTCACTTTTAAAGAAGTATATTAATAATTTTGAGACCATTGAGCTTGTTAACTTTTTAAGTATTGCAAAAGAACCTTTAATTAAACATATCTAGACTATGGGGCTTTATTTGGGTGAAAAAGAATATAGTGGTTTTGATTTCACCTAAAGTAACATTTTTGGTTAGTTCAGTAGAGAGATGAGTCATGATAGATTTACCAAAGATACTTATTGAGTTCTTCAACGATAGACATAATCTCTTTGCTTTCCCTAAAGTGATGAAAGGCTAGCTTTTTAAGTCTTTATTTTTCATATTCTTCCTAGCCATTAGGATCAAGAAGAGATACTATCTTACCTCTATTTCTCTTATCTTGAATGATATTATGGAAAAAATCTTGAGTTTTTGTCAACCTTTTTTAGCCATAGTATTTTGGATTTTCTCCTTAATTAGGAATTGTAATTTTCTAAAGTATTAACATACTTCCTCATATTTAAAGTTTCATAACTCTTGATCATAGGATAAAAGAGATACCTAAAAAAAGCTTCCTAGCATATGTTAAGAGAATCAAAAGCCACTTTCTTTTTTTGGAGCATTAGGTTAGTGCTTCTCCTTAGGGTATAAATAAGTCCTACTTTAATAGCTTTTAGCTTTTAGCTTTTAAATGCATATGTAAGCATGTAATCTAATAACTTTAATGCTTATACCTTTGAAAATTGTTTGTCTAAAGTTATGATACTTTAATAGTGAGTTAAGTAATCTAAAACGTGCCTTCTCTTAACTATAGTGGAATTTAACTTCTTACTAGGGTATGGTCTAATGTAAAGAGGTTGCTGAAAGTGGAAAAGTTAGATGGAAGTAACTGACCCACGTAAAATTGACTAGGCATTTGCCTCTCTTCTTTTAGATGAACCAATTTCTCGATTGTCTATTATTCTAAGTAAATACATTGTCTATGATAAATGGCCTATAAATATGAGGTCAGTTAAACCAAAGCTACTAGTTAACTAAGATACTTTATGATGTATGGCCTACATTTGCTTTCTATTTCCCTGAGCTTTAGTAGGTGATAGAGTACAATTATAGTCGCCTATCAAGAACTAAGGAGCTTTGGAGATGGAGCCTATTCTTTCCAACTCATTCCATAATTAACTTCTTTGGAATTCCTAGTTTGATGCATAGATTATAATGATAACCATAAGAGATTGGGAATGCTTTATGACCACTTCACAGTGAATGTGTTGATGTTAAAATGACTAGTTCCTTAGGATAAAATAAGTAGGATCTAAAGAGAAGAAAATTGTGCCATTAAAGTGAGCAGGATGGTTGCCAATTGTGATCCATTCCTTTTTAGAAAACTAAAGTACTTTTTTAAATTAGTTTTTTTTGGCCTCGATAACACCAAAAAATGAGGCTTCTTATGGATTAAAAAAATCCTTAAGAGCCATTTTCTTATTATGACTATTCAAGCCCTTGACATTATATACCAATAAACTCATTTAGAAGGGGTAGTATTAACTTTTTTCTTCTTCTTGGCCTTCCTAGTAGCTCTAATCTTGCTATTACTAGGTTCTAAGTTACAGTTACATAAATATAAGTTTGCCTTTGCTTCCTCGCGACTAATTAGAGATTCCTCCATTGAGCTTAGTTCATTGAGAGTGTTTTGATTCCATTTTCATTATCTTCCATCATAAGGGCTCCCATTTTACTTAACAATTGTTCACTGCTTTCCAAATTGTGAGGCTTTTGCACTAACTGAGCATTTTTTATATCTTCAGTTGGATTTAGAGAATCTCCAGTTAGTTCACCTAAGTTATGCAGGTTTAGGGGATTTATAATAATGGTGACCTCCACGATCTTGAGGGTGCCAGCTATATATGCCTTTTTCGTATGTTTCTATAGATGAAACGAGTCCTTCCCTAGCATATTATCCTTATTGAACCTCATTATCTTGATATTATTAGGGAGATACATTTTTATCTCAACCTTAACATATACTCGAGTGAAACCTATCCTTCTTATAGTGGCTATATTATGATATAGACTGATTGGCAACTAGATACATAGGTCAAACCCTTTGAGGACTGATTGAGCCAAGTTTACTATATAAATTGGCCGCATTTTCGTAACTGTTTATGCACTAGTTGACTCCTAATTGATGACTTTTGCGCTTAAATTGGTTCCTATTAACAAGCTCTCGTAA
>JAOTBA010020285.1:0-10123 GCA_025629845.1 Erythroxylum squamatum
CCAGGCAATAGCTTCTTGGAGTATACTGTGAGTCAACCTAGATGAATTTTCTATGATTGATTTGATTTGATTTGCCAATTATTGAATTGTTGCGATTTGTTTATGAATTCCGGACTTAAAGTCCAAGGAGTAAATATTTGGGACTATATTGGAAGTGATTTGATTTGTTTGATCATTTTGTATGAAATGTGAATTCTCAATGAAAGTTGAATGTCGGACTTAGGTCCGATGATTATGAAATTCCGACAGTGCTTTATAAATGATTGTGATATATGGTAAATTCTGAATTGATACATTTCATAAAATGCATGCTTAGATAAAGACGTTGTGACCGGAGTGACTAGTATCAAACGCTTACACGTAGAGCTTTGCCCTGTGATATATGATTTGACACGTAGAATTATGCTTCGTGATATATGTTTCTGACTGAGCCCAATGGGCCAGTATTTGTATATGTGATAAGCACATGGTCACAACATAAATAACGAATGTGGAGTCTCATATGCATCTGTATGTGTTTATATATGATCTGATTCGCGTTCATTAAATGATGTGCCATGACCGTGTGAGTATTTGAAATATTCATGTTCTGTATGAATAATTGTGAAATATGAGATTTGTGTATGTGAATCCGGTGAAATCATCAATGATGGTTCACTCATTGAGTTCACAAAACTCATAAAAAAGTTGCAACGTGATTTTTCAGGTACGAGACAAGAGACCTAGTATTTATTCTAGATTAGAAGAACGCTTTGGACTAAGTTATGGCTCAGAGGTCTGTCAACTGACGTCAGAGAGTTATAGCTTTTATTTTGCAGTTTTTGTTAGAACCTGTATGAGGTTTTTGTGAATATTTGTCTATTGGAAACAATGTAAACTTTGTGAATGAATGCAATGAATGGTTTTAAAATTTGATGACTTTTAAATGATGTTAATTGATGCCATGTGTAAGTTAGATTTGTTTTTGCTCTAACATACCATTATCATAGTTATGTACCTGAAAGTTTGGGTATGTATCCTATAGTAGTGGGATGTTGCATTAACAATATAAAGATCAACACAAATGTAGGATAACAATGATACTCAAAGCTATAAATAGTATTTGTATTGAGAATTTCATCACACATGTCATGAAATACGTGTGGGCTGAATACATAATATATACAGATACAAAATAGATCAAAGTACACACCACTCACTCTTGTAATATTACCACATGTGGGTGAATAGATCACTCAAGCAATAGTTTCCTCCATCTAATGCTTTTATGAACATCTCAAAATCTCATAAAAGGTTAATACTTGTGGACAGAATAAACAAACACAATACCAAAGACATCCCCAAACATGCAAGCAGAACAATTCAAATATTAACTTGAAAGGCCACTGTGGTAACTATATTCTCATCAATACCCAAAAATCCACAAACATAAGGAATACATTTGTATGTTATCCTGACATTCTATATGGGTATATAATATGTGACAATGCACCATTAATAAATGCAAAATCCATATGCACATTTTTATTATCACAGACGAGTGCTGAAAACATCATCAATCAACTTTAATTGAGACATTAAACAAGATAAATCTCAATAAACATGAGCATTGCGTAATATCGAACACCAAATACATCATACGAGATACTAGCATTGTTTGTAACTCACGTATTTCAAGTTCAAAGCATGAAAATTTACTAAAAAGTGGCTTTAATAACCTTAATTTCATTTTTCAGAGATAAACTTTATTTATTACTAATGTAATAAATCCATAAAATTTTTAAAAAACTCACTTTATGAATTTATCAGTCCCAAAAACTGATCCAAAATAACACCAATATGGAAATTCTAAAAATTTTGACTCTTTTTGTCCTTTAGTGTGTTGATGTCAGTATGACGTCAGCATTGTGTTAGTACACTGATGTCAGCCATAGTTGGGAGTTGAGTGCACTTGCCCAGTGTAGAAGCGTGCCCAACGTGCTCTGGCACTGCCTTTGGCACGTGCATCTCACGCTCCAGCCATGTGGCGGCTCCCCGTACTTTCACGTGTTCCTAGACTCACCCCTTCAGGGCAAAACAGTGCATTGTTAGGAGTATGCGGCACACGCACCTGACGTTTTCTCTCTCCTCATCAAAAACAAGCAATTTTTAACAAGTTTTGGGTCAATTTTTTGACCTTCAAAGCTTTTTTTAACCCCATTTTTCAATGCTAAATACATCCAACATATTTTCAAGCAACCATACACAAAAAATTTGAAAAATGGTTTGGTTTTTCTCCGAATTCCATATGGAAAAAACTAAAAAACATTCTTTTCGTTCATTTGATCACAAAACTGCTCTGATACTACATGTAGTGCGTAACACGAGTCTCAGTTACGTATCTAGGATCAAACGTGAAAGAGAATGAACAATAAAAATGCAAAAATATCTAATTTCGGTTCCATGACTTCCAATGAGTTTTTCAAAGCCGAAACAAATCTGTTTTCGTGATGACCTTCACGCAAGTTAATCACTGGGGTGTCGTTAACGTCTACCTGCAACTTTCTTAAGACGTGAACCTCGTAACGGGTTAGAGAATTCAAACGTTTACAAATTGCTTAAGTAGTTATAGGAGACCTTAACTTTATATATATAGCTTCCATATTAGGTTTTCCCATCATAGGTCCAATACAAGTCCGATCCACACTGATTATGGTCCATTTTCTTTGTTAGGCTTCATCCTGTTATTTTAGATCATTTATTGAGCCACTTTATTACCTTTTAGTTGGATCAAATTTAATTCGCTTAACCTTAAATTTATTAAAACTGAAAATTCTTAAATTTATTAAAACTGAAAATTTTAATTAATTATTGTCCAATATTGTTTAAAAATTTCCAACACATTATTAATTAACTTGTTATATTCAATAGCAATACAATACTTATGCATTTATGCAGTTGGGACAATAACAATTGAGACAATTACTTAAACATTCATTAGTTTGTGGAATTATGGTATAGAATAAGTACAGTACAATGTGTATGGTTGGTGTCTTAGCTCAAAGAATAGAACTAATTTTTTAGGATATTCTCAATTTAAAAAGTTGAAGATTCAAGTTGCACAAAAGAAGATTATAAATCAAGTCAATTTTAAGAGATAATGTTTAACTAAGGGTAAAAACATTTTGCAACTTCTAAATGTTATCTAAATCAAATTCATTACTTGATTAAAAGTCGTTAATTTATACCATTTAGGTAAATTTTGAATTATTACATGCATTCAACAATTTATCAAATGTTTTAAGAGTTGCAGAAAAATATGTTAAGAAAATTAATGTCATTTAAGTCAATTCAAGACATTGAGTTGCAAAAGATAATAATCAATTAGTATATAAAAAATTTAAAGTATATGCGACTTCTTTTTTCCATATTATTAATATTATTTTATTTATTAACTTTAATTTTAATCTTAATCTTAATCTTAATCGTAACTCCTTTTTTTCCCTTTCTTCATTCATGTGAGTCATTTGGAAATATCTTCTCTACTGGTTAGGGGTAAGGTTGCGTACTACTGGATGTTCCTAGACCTCGCGTCTCAGCGAGATTTTTAATGAGTATTGTTGTTGTTATTATTGTTGTTAATTTCTAGCAAATAGTTCAATTAAAAAATATAAAAAAATTTGTCAATATCTAGTATTTAATTATACGTAAAGTGCCTATAGCACCCATATAACTGTTAATATTCACATTCATGAAACTTGTTAGAATTGCTAATAGTAATGTTTAATCAAGTGAGATTAAACATTACTATTAGCAATTCTAACAAAATGTTACTATAATTTTTTTATCTTGAGTAATATAAGTAAGTAAATATGTGAAAAATTAAAATCAATATAAAGGTAAAGTGAGCAAAGTAGTTAATTGAATCAATTGAGTAATCAATAGATGAAGAAAATGAGTAAAATGGAGTATATATATAATTCAAGTAAAGAACTAATAACAAAAAGGAATGAAGCATATTAGGACATAAGAAAATAATTGTAATCCTTTTTATAATATTATACTAATCATTTCAATGAACTATGAACTTAGTTTCTACATGATCATTTGTATATGAAGTGTAATGCACAAATTATTTCATATTTAAGAGGAAGATTATTTTGATCTTTAAAATAAACCTCTTGATCTTCAAATAAACTTTTGAGAAAATTTTGAAACAGTTTTGAATAAAGTTTTTATAAAAGAAATTTAGATCTTTGAAAAAACTTGAAAATTTATGAAAAACTTATTTTTTCTACATATTAACCAACCAATATATGTGTGTGATTGACCAATGTCTTTTGAAAGTTAGTAAAAATATGTACCACAAGTTTGTTAGTATATTAGTTGATACATTGGCCAACATATTAGTCAACCAATTGCATATATTGGCTGATCAATGGCTTTGAGTGGTTGACTAATGTATCAATATTAATCGACACATGGTTAACTAATATGCCATATTAATTGACTTATATGCCATATTGGTTAACTAATGCTAGTATTACTAGTCATTGTATTGAATAGCTTTATGTCCAGCTATTATTTTAAGTTATATTGAGAATAAATAGATTCCATGTAAGTTGTGAAAATAAAGATGGGCATATTAGAGAGTTCTTAAGACCTTAAAAGGTTATAGAGTACATATGTACCTTATATGATACATATCGAGTCATTGTTCATTAGTGTAAACAAAAGAAAGATTTTTTGACTTATATATTTGTTGTCATTATGGAAGTTGATTAGCATATACAAAATTTATAAAGGGTTACTCTTCACCAATGGCAATTAAGATGATTGTAAGTGTTCATCTTTATCTGTTACAAAGAAGATATTGTGTGGAGGGTTGCTCTTCACAAATTGGAGGAAGAAGATAGTGATATCCCAAGTAGATCTTAGGGAGTGGATGAAACGAAAGGTTATTTAGTTGAACCACTATAAACTTACTTTGTCTATTTTTCATACTCATTTTTTATTTATTGTGATTACTTTTTGATTATCATATGTGAATTTTGTCACGATCATTCTTTTATAGGCAATTTATTCATTACTTTATAGATATGCACATAATTTGCGCTCCCCTTGTGTGGCGTATAAAGACCAATGCTTAGTATCAAAGTGGGTCTCACTTGTCACATATAAATTTGTACGAAAATTTAAGAAAAAGTCACTATAACACAATTTGATTCACTATTTAGCCAAGATATTGGGTAGACCCCTTGCTTTGATGGTAACATTTACATTTATTGAAAAACTATGATGAAAAACTTTCTTTTATACAAAAGGTTGGAATTTGCTGAGAATGATCTTATATTACAATAAGAACTATAGTTGTAAATAAAATGGAGACAAAAGTACCAAGGAATAAAAGTGAGAGGAGCAATAATAATAACAAGAGACTCGTGTTAAATAGCGAAGTTATGCATATTTTTTTTAATACTTTTAGTATAAATGAATTTGATAGGGTACCTATGTGTGAAACTATACATGAGATACATTTGAAATCCCACATGAGAGCATCACTCAAGTAAAAAAGAAAGAAGAATGAGCTTATATAAGCTATTTTATATAGAGAAAAATAAGTCAATTTTTAATATATACTTGCTTCATTTATATCATTCATTCTCTTAAAGGTCTTAGTAACATTTATCCTAATTTTAAATTAGTGAGAAATTACGTAAGTCTTTACAAAAGATTTTAGAGGCAAAGGTTACAACCATATAATAAGCTAGATAATTGACACCTTACAATTGGAAGAGCTAGTTGGATCACTCCTCGTTATGAGAAATGCGTGAATGAATTGTATAAAGAGGAAGTGGCTCTAACAAAAATAGTGTGGTCTTTAAATTTTCCAAGGATGAGAAAATTGATGACGAGGAGATCTCATTATAAAATTATATGAAGAAGAAGTGGCTACATTAAAAAGGGGGATGGTGTTTAAAGTCTCCAAAGATAAGAAAATTGATGACAAGGAGACCTCCACATAATAGTGATTAGGATGATATAAAACTTATCATAGAGAAATTCAAGAAGTTATTAAAGAATAAAAGGGAAAAATAATTGAGGATAAAAAGAAATCACTTAAGGTGAAATAAGATGACACTGCTAGTTTAGAGAGAGAAATTAAAAAATATGTTGACAAGTATATGTTTTTGACCAATAATGATAAGGTGCCTTTTTCTCGAATTCTTCTAATAATAATCATGATTATGATACTGATCTTTTATATGATGATTTTAGTGAATGTTTAAAGGTTATGAGTCTAAAAAGGAAGCAATATAAAGAGGTTCAAAAACTCTTAGATGTATACACGATTGAGATTAAGATATTAAAAAGAGATATACATATCATGATAAAATCTAAAAGTATGGTTATTATTAATAATAAAGTAGACAGGTTTTGTATGAGAATGAGACATTGAAGAAGGAGATCAAAGTCCTAAAAGAATTATTGTCTACGCTTACTTTAGGAAGCGAAAAATTGAATAACATGCTTAGAGCCGAAAAAAGCTCTAACAATAAACATGAAATTGATTTCACTAATAAAAATACATCATTCAAGGATAAGACAATTTTTATGAGCATGTGGCTGAAGAATCATGTGAGTGTTTGCATCTTCTAAACATATTAAAAAAATCACATGCTTATCCGTCATCCTATAGGTCCCAAAATTTTATGCATTTATGTATAAGTCACATTCTAAACTTAAAGGTCATAGCATTGAAGGTAAAAATATGAATAATTTTTATGCAAGGATATCCTAAAAGAGCTCACAACACCATTATCATTCATATATTCTTCTTTTTAAATCAAATGAAACAAGCACACATTCTTTATATGTCCTATGATAAGTATACAGGCATGATATATGTTTCCATTTGACATAGGTCATATTTCTATCAAAGAGGCATGCCATTTTCTAATTCATATATAAGGCCCTTACAATGTACAAAGAGAGCTTCTAATCCCCCATTTATTTAAAAGAGAGAATTATATCGCCCACATCTTGTATTAAGACCTATCACACTTTTATAAGCTAAACTCATATAATTCGTATCATATACTTTCACATTACCTTATATGAGATGTCACTTTTATGGTGAATATAGATATATCTTTAGAAATTAATCTTGAAACAATGGTTGTTAAGTAATTCCAAAAAGATATGAATTGAAAAAGGTTTAAACAATAATATCTAAGGAACTAAGTTTTATGTAGGTACCTAGAACATTGATTCATTTGCCTTGTAGGTCAACATTAAGTGACATTAAATGAATACCAATAATTGGTATTACCTTTATGGATATCAAACGAGAAACATTAATGGTATCTCCAATAATTTTAAAAGAAAATCATCAAAAGCCCTCTTATAAGCTAAGTAGAGTAATTGGTATCAAAAGACTAATTGTTAAATCAATTAGAGAAGAAAAGGATGTAACCACTTACTTTCATATTGATAATATTTGAGAATTCAACTTGGTATGCATATTTTAGACGGATAGAGCATTGTTGCCTATACCTAAAAGAGAAAATAAATTTATCTTTAAAATTGGTAACTAAGAATAATAAGAATTGCTCTTCAATTTTATAAATGCTTTATATATACTTATTGCCTATATGAAATAGTTTTTAAAAATAAAGAGAAGGGAATTATTTTTTCTCTCTCTTTGATGCTAATAGATTTATATATTATATACCCTATTTAATATTGACAAAAAGTAGGGGAGAATAGTGACATTAAAACTTGATTATTTCATAATGTATGAATTAAAGGGAAGCATCCATTACTTATTACTTTAGCACAGGGGTAGCTTACTCAATATCATTTATTTTCCATAATTTTACTAAATATTTTGTCATTTAAAGGGGGCGATTGTTATACTAAGCAAAGTTCTAACCCATAGTTTTAATGATGATAAAATATGTTACTACTATTGTTTTTATCCTTGGTGATATTAGTAAGCTAATATGTAAGAAATAAATCTCAATGGAATGGTCAATTGAGCATAGGATCCAATTGAATCAAATGAGCAATCAAACGAGAAAAGTGGATCACATATGGAATTCAAGTGAAGAATTAAAAAGAAGAAAGAATCAAGCATATCAAGACTTAAGCAAATCATTATAATCATTCTTATGACCTTATCTTGCTATTTTCAATGAATTAGGGCTCAATCATGGCTTAACCATTTGCATGTAGGGTATAATGCATAAATTATTTGATAATCAAGAGAAAATTTATTTTGATCTTTAAAAAAGTCTCTAGATTTTTTATTTTTAGAAAAGTTTAGAAATAGTTTTGAATCAATTTTTTATCAAATAAATATATTTGGATATTTAAAAGAACTTAAAAAGTTGTGCAAAAATATAAGTGTGACCAATCTATATCTTTTGAAAGTTAGTAAAAAAAATCATGAGTTTGTTAGTACATTGGTTGACATATTAGTTAGGCAATATCTTTGACTAGTCTACCAATATATTATAAAAATAAAAAATTTGATATAGTAAGAGTTCGTTTCAATATTAGCTGTAATAACTAATTTTTATTTATAATGATTATTTTGGTTGTTTTGAGTATAGATAGACACATATGAGTTGTGAGAAGAATGATGGATACATCAGAGAGTTGTTAGGATCCTTAAAAAGTTAAAGATTGCATGTGTGCATTATATAATACATGTTAAGCCATTCTTGAATTGGTGCGAGCAAGAGAACGAGTTTTTGAATTATATAATTATTGTAATTAGGAAAATTATTTTGAATACATTTTATAAAGTTTCCTCTTGAATTTAAACATGAGTAGTTTGATTGGACCACTATGAATCAATTTTGCTTCTCTTTCTCTGCTCTCTTTTATTTATTATTATGATTACTTTATAATTATCATATATGAACTTGCCACAATCATATATTATAATAGGCAATTCATTCATTAACTCTTCTAAGTGTTTAAATTGTTTCATTTGGCTGTTGAACTATTTCGGTATTAACTTTAATGTTTTTTTTTGGTAGGTAACTTTAATGCTTTTGATTAAATGCAATTTAAGTCCTTTTTTATTTTTCTTATTCTTGGATACTTGTTCTCTCTTTTTAATGTCACATTATAATCATATTTATTTGTTAGTTGCTTAACTATTATTTTGGGATGATAAATTAAATAGTGATTAATCTTTTAATAGTTTTTAATTAAATTCTAAACATTTTTTGAAAATTTTAATTTAGTGAATAATTTTTTAAAACTGATATAATTAAGATCAAAAAGCTGTTTTTTACTTACATGACATGTCTACAAAAGACCTCTTGGATATCAACGTATTTATCACATAAGTAAATAATATATTGACATAAGTTGTAAGATTTTTTAAGGTTAGTTATTAAATTAAAATTTTTAAGAAGTTTGATACTAAATTAAATTTTTTTAAAGTATTAGACACTTTAGATCTATTTTCTTTTATATTTTGAAGATGATAACACTACAAGAAAAATGTGATGTTGCGACGGAAAAATACCGACGGTCTTAAAACTGTTGCAAATACCGACCGAAAAAGCATATCGGTCGCCGAAGTTGGTTGTGGAATAAAAATTTTGCGACGGAATCGCATTCTGTCGGTGAAAGTTGGTCAGGAAATGTACCGACAGAATTTTCGGTCGGTAAAGGAGTCGGCAAAAACGTCGGATACGCGCCCTTCATTTAAACGTCGTTTTGATTTTTATATAACCTCCCTCTCTTCTCCTTCCTCCCTCTCCACCGCACTCTTCCATTTTTTTCCTCTCCTTCGTCGATCCCCTTCAGCCGACGCTTCCAAGACGCCGCCGTCGCTCGTAGTCATCGTCTCCGAGAGGTAAGTCCGTTGCTTCTCCCTCCCTTCATTTTCAGTTTTGATTTTGAAATTTGTTATTGTATTTATTCTTCAAATTAAATGTTGAATGTTGAATGGGTTTAGCTTGAATTTTAATTATATTGTGTTTATATTGAATAGGTTTGGTTTTTAATTTGTGTTTAGTGATTTTAGGATTTTTTGTATTAATTTTATTATGTTTTTTGTTAATTTGTTATTGTATTTATATAAAAAAATAAATGTTGAATGGGTTTGGTTTGGTTTTTA
>JAOTBA010020296.1:0-10121 GCA_025629845.1 Erythroxylum squamatum
CATTTCTTCACAACAATATCAATAAGCAATTTCCCATTTGGAACTAATAACACAAGCAAATCAACTAGACCATTGGAATTCACTCTACAAGCAAGCTATGGAACTTTTCCAGATTTTCACATATTCAATCATGCACTTAGACTTAAATTCTCACTTCCATTCCATACACAATTCAACATCAAACTATTGCAATGTCTAGACTTTTACATACTCAATCTTATCATTTAAACCCATCTAATCCATCTTATGCCTCAATCATCACTTCCCTTCCTTTTTCCATCATTCACTATCTAATTCCATTCAAGTCAAGCTATCTTTCAAACATAATTCATAATCCATCATTTAACATAATCAAAGACTTAACCAAATCAAATACAGGGTATACCTATATGTATACTCATTAAATCCCCTCTTGAACACAACATTAAATCTCTAACTCTCTCAATACCATTTCATGAATTTAATACCCAACACACATACCCAAAACACAACCATGAACACATGTGAGCATCAATGAAGACACAAACACAAGTACATATCCAAACACTGATTCTCATCATACTAACTTCAATCTTATCATAATCAAAACATAGAACACAAACTTACTTGATTAAGCACTCAAATCTTCAAGAAATCACCAAGACCTAATTGTCACTCTTCACCATCGACCATCATCATTTAAAAGTGGTAGAGGTAAATTTCATAGAAAACAAGGAAGAACAAGATGACAAGAAGCACAAGATGATGGCTAGGTTTAAGGTTGGAGAAACTCACACATATGAACAAGAGGAAGTGAGAGCCACGAAGAAGAGGAGAAAAGACTCCAAAAACAATTCAAAAACTTCTAAAGGGAGAGTGTGTCGTGGATGAGCAAGGAAGGAAGCCTAATGCAAATAACTTAAATGTTAAGGTAATAAATACATGGCCATTAATGAGCCATGTGTCAAGCTTGTATTAATCCTTCCTCAATTAGTCATTTTAGCCCAATTTCTAACAATTAACACTTGTCCAAAATTCATATACCCATATGTCCAATATTCAATGCCCTATGCATTCAATTCTATTACCGCTGACCAATCGGTCTGCTGCCCGGCATTTTTCCTAGTCCGGGATTTAACCCCGAAAAATTTTAGAAAAATTTCCTAAAATTCTCCAAAATTATAAAATCATTATTGACACTCTCCAAATAATTTTTCAAGATCAATAACCCATAATTCTCAAATTCTCGACCAATTACAGTTATAACCAAATAGACCGGGAAAGCCAATGTATGCATGTACAAAAATTTCATGTGCAATAAATTCATTTTTCACGATATATGTATATCACTATTTGCATGGACATGCAAATGCATTTCCCATCTCTCATGAAACACCTATATTTCCTATTTTGCCCTTCCCGCTGGTACCGGGATATTACAGCAACTACATGAAATGGAACACTGACAATGCCATTCCTAGTAAAAACATAGCATACAAGTCAAGGAATCTTCACAACCACAAATATCCTTATGATGTAAAAAGTATCATCCGTTAAATTATCACTGCTTTCTATTATTGAGAAATGGCACTCATAAACCAAAGAAAGCCCACGTACGTGCTTCTCTAAAAGTTTCACCTCATCTCTAGAGACAATCACTTAAAGATATGACGTCAGTCTTTACCCATATAGAAGAAATCATTTACTAATCAAAAAGCTCCTCCAATTTCCTAACAAAAATGTATTAGGAAGCAAAAGTCTCCAACATAAGAATCAAGGTAATACCAAGAATCAGTATAACATAAAAATATCAAAGTCTCCAACACAAAAATATCTAGAAATGTATAACATATGACGCTCCAATAAAGTCAGTCATTTTTTATTAGGGGACAGCTTAACAAGAATCAAGGTAATACCAATTTCCAATCAACATTAAAGAGATACTCCATAATAAACTATTCTCTAATGGACCAAAATACCATCATTCTGGAAATTATTGGAAATTGAAGAACAGATTAGAGGAAGGATTGAGGGCTTGATAATTTACCGAGACCCTCATCTAATATATATAGCAATAGAGAGCTAATTACATACGGAAAAGAAATCCTAGGTGATTTAGGAGATCGTTAGAATCATGGACTATTCTAATATATTAGGATTCCTAGGACTTTCCTAATACCAACCATTGCACAGTCATATCCTCGTAGATGTTTATCTGTCGTTTAGTGGGGTTGATAAACTCTTCTAATCATATCCAACTTATAGGTGTTGGATATGTGCTGATGATAATGTGAATTGCATGGCTTCAATCTACCATTTATGTCATTGTGTTAGTCAATATCATATCTGTTGCCAATATGAAACATATTGCTTGCAGTGAGATTAAAATTCAATTTACCACACCAATTGTATTGAACAACGTCAAAGTGTTATTTTGAGATATGCCTCATACTATTCACTCTGTGTAGGTTCCTGATCCTGGTTACTGCGTTTTGCTCAAATATCTGTTTCTTTGCTCATACAAGCCATATTGTGATTTCATCGGAATCATGGATATTTAAAACTGAGCTGAGTGATCCATATGAGGAATTTGTTATAAAATTTGTTGAGAGTGAGTCATCTTGTGTTGACTTTAAAGCTGGCATATTGTCGCAAAGAACCGTGGGAACTGTCGATAGTGGGAAGCGAAGTTCAAGCAGCAAGTTTTGAATCCAGTTAGTTTCAGATACAGCAGCTGCCACAGCCCTATACTCTGCTTCTGTAGATGAGCGAGACACCGCACGCTGCTTCTTAGAGGACCAAGAAATGGGGGTGCTGCCAAAATATACAACATATCCCGTTGTTGAGGTGCGGTCAAGAGGGTCCCCAGCCCAATCCGAGTCAGAGTATGAAAGTAATTGCTGATTTTGCTCTCGTGCAATGCGTATTCCCACTGTCGAAGACTGTTGGAGATAGCGTAAGACCCGTTTGGCTGCACGCCAGTGACTTTCACTTGGGCTGTGCATGAATTGCGATAATTTGCTGACTGCAAAGGCAATATCCGGTCGCGTAAACCACAAATAATGAAGCTTTCCAATTACTCGACGATATAATGAAGCATCGACGGTGTCAGTTGGAGAGCCACGAGTAAAATCAGTTGTCGGGCGCATGGAGGTAGACACACCTTTACAATCAAGCATATTCATATCCTCAAGCAAGTCCAAAACATACTTTTGCTGAGATAAGAACATACCAGTTGAATCATATGAAACTTCGATGCCCAAGAAGTAGTGAAGTGTGCCAAGATCCTTAAGAGAAAAACGAGTTGAAAGCGCAGCAATGATACGTTGTACCCCTTGAATGGTATTCCCTGTGACAATAATATCATCAACATAGACAAGCACATAAGCAATGAATCCCGACTTGTTGAAGATAAAGAGGGATGAGTCGGACTTGGCTGTCACAAATCCATAGTCCACCAGATAATTCTTGATAGCAGTATACCAAGCTCGAGGCGCTTGTTTCAGCCCATAGATGGCCTTGTTCAATTTGCACACATAAGATGGGTTCAATTTTGATTCGAAGCCAGGTGGTTGCCGCATGTACACCTCCTCATCGAGATTGCCTTGCAAAAAGGCATTGTTCACATCTAGTTGATGTATTGGCCATGAGAGAGACGTGGCAATGGTAAGGACTAATCGGACTGTAACTGGTTTCACCACCGGGCTAAAGGTCGAATGATAATCAATGCCAGGGCGCTGAGTAAACCCTTTCGCGACCAACCGTGCCTTATACCTGTCAATTGAACCATCAGCATGAAATTTGACACGAAATAACCATTTACAGTCCACAATATTCTTGGAAGCATCGTATGGGACAAGGCTCCACGTTCGATTTCGTATTAAAGCATCATATTCGGCTTGCATTGCAAGCTGCCAGTGGGTATGTTTTTGGGCCTATTTGTATGTTCTTGGTTCATATGTCGGGGATGTAGTGACATGGAATTGCCTCGGTTTTAGGCTGTTTGTCTGGGACCGTGTTACCATGTGGTGGGTTGGTTTCGGCGGTTCTGGATTGGTTGTGGCTTGTCGAGGTTGGTCATGGTTTATGTCAGGCCGTATCTGTGTGGTTTGGTGAGGTGAGGTTATGACTGATTGCTGTTGGGTGGGCTGGCCAAGTTGTATGAGATGGGAATTGGATGCATTCTGGGAAGACGCAGTTGGTAAGGAGCTACTGCGACGATGGTAAGTGTGAAAATATGGTTGAGTGAGGCTGGGATTTGAGGGCAAGGGCGGCTCAGGTTCACTGTGTTGCTGCAAATTGGTGGGAGCAAGGGAATCAAGAAGTGTACCTGTATCAACGGACGACGCTGGAGAAGAAGTAGTGGGCAACTGTACCTGCAAATTGTTTGGTAAGTCAAAGCAAGGCTGTAAAATGTGATCATTTGTTTCCAAAAGTCCAGATTCGAGATTTTCCCATGAGATAAATGACAAATTTCCTTTGTACCGAAATTGTGGATTTGCACTCGGAAATTCTTTTTCATAAAAGACTACATCCCGACTTATATAAATTTTGGAGGTTGTGAAATCAAAACATTGATGCGAGTGATACTTTGTAGAGAAGCCTAAGTATAAGCAGGGTTTTGATTTGGGATCAAGCTTGTTTTGGGCATACGGTTTCAACCACGGGTAACAAAGACATCCAAATGTTTTAATGGATTCAAGGTTGGGTTTTTCTTTGAAAAGTACCTCATACGGACTTTGGTTTTCTAAGATTGGAGTGGGTAACCTATTTATAAGATATGCAGCTTGTTGACAAGCAAAGGACCAAAATTGAGAAGACATGGATGCTTGATGCATGATAGTTTTGGCCGTTTCTATGATGTGTCGGTGTCTTCGTTCAACTACGGCTACTCTTTGTGGCGTGTAAGGAGGGGAAACAAGATGTTCAATACCAGTTTGATTTAAGTATGCGTCAAGGCTTTGATATTCACCACCACCATCGGTATACAGTGTCAAAATTTTTGTTTGAAATCGACGCTCAAGTATGGGATGCAGTTGTTGAAAATTTTTTAAAACTTCATCCTTTGTTTTGAGAGTGTAGAGCCACATATACTTAGAGAAGTGATCGACAAATAAAACATAGTAACGCTTTTTATCAATCGACAACACCGGAGACGGACCCCAAAGATCACTATATACTACTTGCAAGGGAAATTGAGTTTGCAAAGTGTTTTTAGAAAAGGGTAACCTGTGCATTTTATTCGAAATGCATGAGTTGCAAACAGAAATTTTGGAATTACTTTTTGGAATGGAAAATTGATTGAAAACTTGATTTAAAACTTGGTGATTGGGATGACCCAACCTCCGATGCCACAGGTCACTTGATACAGCCACATGACAGCTTGGTAAATCATTGAAATTGGTCGGTGGCCATTGATAGAGCCGTCCACTACTTTCTCCTCGAACCAGCGGCGCCCCCGTCACCAGATCCTTCACAACATAGGAAAAAGGGAAAAATTCAATGGACTTATTATTATCTCGACAGAATTGTGAAACTGAAATAAGATTGTTTGTAACTGACGGAGAGCATAAGGCATTGTTTAAGGTAAACTGGCAATTAGATGCTTTCAAACTAATGTTACCAGTGTGGGAAATCGGTATTGTGTCACCATTTCCCATAGCGATGTCTTCCGAGCCATTGTAGTCCTGTATGGTTGTAAGATGTTGAGCGTCCGAGACAATATGATGGGTTGCTCCAGTGTCGATTATCCAAGGATCTTGCTACTGAGAGTAGCCGACATAGTAAGCCCGAGCTTGCATATGATTATGCGATTGACTGCGGCACACACGAGCCGAGTGTCCAAACCTTTCACACAGTTGACATCGAAGGTTCGAGTCATTGTTTGAAGGCTGCTGCATATTATTTCTCCGTGGCTTCACTGGTTGGTTACGCCACTGCTGATTGTTGGACGCTTGATTGTTACCATAGCGCCTATACTGATTGTTGGAATAGCCATTACGATTATTTCTCGAGGGCTGTTGTTGAGCAACGGCGGCTGTAATGGGCTGAGCAAAGGGCTTGCGGGCTTCCTCGTGCTTCAAGAAGAGTTCGTGATCCACAAGCTTCTCATATAGCTCTTCATAGGTGATAGTTGAGTCTCGAGACCGAATAGCAGCCGAGATTTCTCGGAACTCAGTGCCAAGACCACTGAGAATCTTGACAATCATTTCATCATTCGATATAGTTGCACCAGCAGTAGCTAATTCATCAGCCAGTGAGCGGATTTCGCGAAGATACGTGGCCACGGATTGCGACTCTTTGTGATGGCGAGCTAACTGATCACGAAGACTGAAGATTCGCGTCTGTGATTTATTGGCAAAAGCCGTGTGTAAAGTGCTCCAAGCAGAGTGAGCAGAGGGGGCATTAGCAACTGAGGAAGCAAGGGTGGGATCAACGGAAGCCATGAGTGCATTTTGGATCAATTGATCCTGTCTAAACCATGTATTATACGCAAGGTTGGGTAAGGTGGTGTTGTTTTCGGTAATAGTTTTGCTTGGGGCTGGGAAGGAGCCATCGAGATGACCGAATAAGTCGTGGCCATTCATCAACATGGAGATTTGTGCTTTCCATGTGGCAAAGTTTTGGGAGCCAATAAGCTTGATCGGAAGTTGCGTGGCTGGATTAAATTGAACAATGGTGGTGATGGTTGTATTATCAGAGTTAAGGACAGTAGTTGGGCGAGCCATTGAGTAGGTAGAGGACAGGTTATTTGGGAGAAAAACTCTTTAGAGATTTAAGCTCTGATACCATAAAAGATTATAAAAGCCGTATTGATTTTCTATTGATTGTGTGTATTTAAACACAAAACAGATTACAATGGTTTACATTTGAATTTCAAGAATAGAAAGAATCTCCACTATCTACTCCTAGAATTAGGCAGCTAACGTACAGAATTTATTACCAAGTCAACAATGCTGTAAATCTGCTTTACTATTACTAAGGAGGTAGCAACCTCCTTATATAAGCAAGAGCCTTGTCCTAATTGTTTTCCCCAACTAATATGGGACAAACAAAGGAGCCAAAACTAAAATGTACACATGCAAATTTGTTATTGACCATCTTCTTATCCACTCAAAATAGTTTTCTTATAGTATTCTGCAAAGCTAAAGTAGAAAGTCTTTAAGCTAATCATCTCATGTTCTATGTCATTGCATATATGGGAGGACCAGACACAAGGTGTAGTCGAGGCAAACTTTTACACACAAGATTTGCTAGGAACAAAGTTTTACAAATTTTTATTAAAATCAAGCTTTTTGTACGAATAAATTTTGCTTAAAAAGAATTTTGTTTGGCCCCAGTTAGGTAGCAAAAGTTCGTCCATGATTACATATTTAAAATGTTCGTAGGTAGCGAAGTTTATGATAAATCATTCTTCCAAGCAGGAAAGGCATTTGAATGCGGGCGTGGCAGAAGATACTGCCCCTAAAGCCAAAGAAAAATGTCATGTTTATAAGCGCCACTGTCCACCATCCCCGAATCCTTGATGAAAGTGGAGCACTTGGCTTTCATTAGCTAATCAAGCTATTAAGGGAGGAAGGATTGTGTGTCCTATAGCAAATAAGTCCCACAGTTAGACCTCTATGATTATAATTTCCCAATTTTATTAGGTATTGTTATATGTATTCGGTATCAATAATTTTGCAATTCAGTTCTGTGTATACGAGCATAATAATTACTTGCTCTTGTTGAAACTTAAATTGAACACCTTTAATTAGTGGTCTGAGTAGATCATTTTTATACCCTCCATTAACAAAATAAACGAGAGCAATCATTAAGATTTTTTATGGATAGCTATAATGTTTTAATTTCTATGAATTTTAAATTATAAAAACCTACAAAATTCATATGTGTTTACAACGATAAATAGCTGTAAAAGATTATTATTAATAATTTAAAAATCATATTAATCCAATTGTTTCAACCAATATAATTAGATTAAGAATCAATAAATTTTTCGGTTTAAATTATTTTTATAATTTATATATATACATATATATATAAACTAACTAATGAAGTGATAAATGAGTCGATTTTTACTAAACCATATATAACGACTTAATATAAAAGAGTAATTGGTTCATTGGTTTCCCCCACCCCCCCCATGTAAATGGTTTTTTGTAGACTCCATAAAGTCTTATATGGCCTCAAATAAGTCCCTTGAGCCTAGTTTCATCGTCTTAGTCAAAAACTCCTTGAACTCCTTTTCAAACCCTCAAAGTCTGGCACCTATCTCTTCATTCATAAAATCAACTCTCACGTAACTTTTCTTTTAGTTTATGTAGATGATATCCTAGTATTTGGTTCCTTACCCTCCTTCATCACCACTCTTATTCATGAACTCAACTCAACTCTACCTTTTCTATAAAAGACTTAGGTCCTTTTCATAATTTTCTTGGTGTCAAAGCTCACACCACTTCTCAAGGTCTTCTTTTCACCTAAACTGAATACACCAAAGATCTCCTTCTTTGAACTGACTTTGATAAATCTAAACCAGTTCATACACCCATCACTCCATCTCTTCCCTTATCTAAAAATTATGGTGTTCTTCTTTGTGATCCCACTGAATATCGTAGCACTATTGGCACTCTTCAATACCTTTGTCTCACCTATCGTGATATTCAGTTTGTTGTCAATAAGTTCTCCCAATTTCTATTGTTTTCTACTGACATTCATCGGTCAGCGGTGAAATGGATTCAACGATATCTCCGCCTCACACCCTCTGATGGCATTCATTTCATAAAATCTTCCACCCTATCTTTACAAGCCTATTGTGATGCTAATTGAGTTAGTTATCCTGATGATTGACGTTTTACATATGATAACTGTATCTTTTTGGGACCTAATCTTATCTCCTGGAATGTCAAAAAGCAACCAACTATTGATTGATCAAGTATTGAAGCTGAATACCACAACATTGCCCTTGTTTCTACATAATTATGTTGGATTACTGCTCTTTTTGCTGAATTTTGGGTCTTGCAAATCTTTCTCCTACTCTTTGGTGTGACAATCTCGGTGCTACCTTTTTAGCCTCAGATCTGGTTTCTCATGCTTGTATCAAGCACATTGAAATTGACATTCATTATATTCGTGATTTAGTCACCAGTAAAGCTCAACTCATTTGCCACATTTTTTCCTCTGCTTAGATCGCTAATATTATGATCAAAGCTCTTTCCTTTTCAACATTTCAACGATTGTAAAACAAGCTCATTGTCGCATCATTCCGTGAACTTGAAGGGGCTGATAACACCTTAGTATCTTAACCAACATCTGCTCTATATTACCATTATTTTCACATGCAAATATCTCCTTTGTTGTAATCTTTTTTTTAGTATTATCTTTTATTTATTTATGATTATCTAGTTATCATCAAGGTTGTATATAAAGGATTGTTTTCTCACTTAATTAATACGGCAAAACATTACCCTTTCTGCCTATTTCTGTACTCTTTCAATCTAATGATGAGTTTTAGACATGGAACCTTCTGCTAAACCTAAGTCAAGCTCATACTATACTTTACAAGGGGAAATGATTGTGTGGGTGATTTAAAGAGGGTGGTTTTTTTACAAACTTGAGGGACACACTCTAATTTATACCATTTAAGGCTGCTAAACCTACATCGTTATACCTACCTGAGATAAAACTTCTATTGCTACTGGTTTCCATAACTTGGAAAATAAAAAAATGGGAACTTACATGTTGAAAAAGATAAATATGTCGATCTCCTTAACATATAAATCTTCTCAAGAAGACATGTAGGCAATTAAGGATATGAGTGTTTTATCTATCTAATAATTCTCTAACGATGACAAAAGTGAGTCATCTTGAACGCTTTGTCCCTTATATAGAGTGATGAACAATTGAGATTTGCTTTGGTCAACGAGTGAGATTGAACAACGTTTTGCTTCCCTACGGGTGGCAGAAAAATCTCTATGACATATTTCGCAGAGTATTCTCAGAGAATATTCTTAATGAGGCTTCCGTGGGACGATTCTTGTCAAATTCTCAACATACCTTATACAAGCAGGTCAAGAGAGACCAAAGGTGAGTTATTGAAGAGGGTTGCCATTGTATCATAAGCATACATGTCGAAGGAAAGTCAA
>JAOTBA010020327.1:0-10120 GCA_025629845.1 Erythroxylum squamatum
TAAACCAAAAACTCATTAAAATTTCAAAGCTCAAAAATTTCTCTTACCTTATTTCTTCACCATTTTCGGATTTTCTTAGCTCCATAGGAAGCTTTCATCTTCTTCCACATTTTTCCTCTTGAATCCTCTTAAAAATTCTTCTTGAAAACTCATAAAAATCGAAAACCCTAACCTCCTTTCTTCTTTCTTCTTCTCCCATCCGAAGCTTTCTTCTCTCCTCTTCTTTCTTTCTTTCTTTCCTTCTTCTTTCATTTTTCTCTTAAGTGTCGTGCTACTCCTCTTAAAAATGACAGCCACTTCATTATTTCATTTAATGGAAGCCAAATGACCATTTTACCCTTCCATATAAGCCTAAAACCTTAAAACCTTAGGTACTCTTCCAAATTTGCCCCTAAAATTCATTTTAATACATGCTTACTTTAGGAAATTTTTCTAATCATCAAATTAAAGGAATTTGCTAAAACTTCCTTCTAGAGAAATGTTCCTCATTATCTCAATTTCATAACGCCACCAAAATCATTAAATTTGGTGCACTACTATAAAAGTTATTCTCCAAAACATTTCGTACTATCATTATGCTAACACATTTCCTATAGCACCCCACTCCCGCAATGACCCGAACCCGACATCGATATTGATATCCGAGTCCAAGCATCGCGAGGTGGCATGCTAGAGCACTCGATCATTATCCAATTCTGTACACAAAAATTGTTTTTTTTTCCATCGGCAATCAATAATCCAGTAGGGCATAAGGCCTTTCAAAATACATAAGGCAATTTTATACAATCCGATACAACCCCTTGGGCCTTTTTATTGCGGAATACCAGTTTGTACAAAAGTATACCATTTGCTATAAAATTTAAAAACATGCAATGCAGACACGAATTGATCCCGACCTCTAATATTCTCTTGAATCATGTCGGTATACTCCCGTTGGCCTAACAGGGTATTCTTCTGAGTCTTGAAAAATAATTACAATATTTGGGTGAGTTTTGCGAACTTAGTGAGTGACCATCATCGATGGTTCACTCAGCACATAATACATATCATTCATATTATTCACAACATCGCATTTGCAATCATATTACATCACATACACATAATCAGCCATTTCACTTAATACAAAAGTCAACTATGTCCCTTTATTTCACACATTCATATTATTTCACAGTTCACATTCAATATAATTTATTTATCTCTATCATACATTAGCAGTGCATATGAAATTCACTTTCCAGTTATTACTTTGTTGTGACCGAGTGCCTGAACTGTCCCATGTAGGGCTCATTGATAACTGTCCCATATAGGGCTCATTGATAGCTGTCCCATGTAGGGCTCATTGATTGCTGTCCCATGTAGGGCTCATTGATAACTGTCCCATGTAGGGCTCATTGATAACTGTCCTATGTAGGGCTCATTGATAACTGTCCCATGTAGGTCTCATTGAACGTTGAGCCTGAGGCTCTGAATCACTTTTGAGCTCGAGGCTCTATTTCACACGTTGAGCTTATAGCTCTGATCAGTGGCTACTCTGGTCACAACTGCCATTATAATTCATGCATTCATGCAATGGAATGTATCATTCACTATTTAATATCCCATTTAATCACTTTTTCATACCATCGGACTTTAGTCCGGCATTCAACATTAAAGTTGAGGATCCACACTTTCCTTCATATGCAAATGCACATTTAGAACACATTTAACAATCATATTCACTTACAATTTGCACTTCAATTTCCAAATCAAACATCACAATCATCAGACCATCATTTTTCGGAATTCAACAATCAGATCTCATATCATCGGACCTTAGTCTGGCATTCCACATTGAAGTGGAGCATTTCAAAATGCCACTTATATCCAAATACACATTTAACAATCACATATGTACACATAATTCATCCAATTCTCATTCTATGACACTTCAATATTCAAAACAAATATCGCAATCATCGGACCTCCTGTCCGGAATCCAACATACACAATCAATCACATTCATCATATAGAGATTACTGTATTCACAATTCGAATAAAGCAACCAATGAAATAAGACCATCTAGGTCTACTCACTGTACACTCCAGATTAGCTTTTGCTTCCAATAGCTGGATGCACCCATATGCAGATGTTTAACCTGCACAATACAATTTGCAATACACTTTTCATTTTCCATGTCAAAACTCATTTATGCCCAAATAATTATATGGGCTACATACAATGCATGTTCAATGACAATCCCGAGTATAAGTTCTAGAACACATTTTATGATCATTCCCATTTCATCATTCATAGGTGTTTCATATGCTTCATTTGTACATGACATTTCTAAATTCTCTTTTCATTCTTTACCCTTTGTTTGTGTCTAGCTTATTCATAAGCTTACACTTAGTTATTTTATATCATAACTCTATTTCTCATCTTCTCTTTTCTAACTTCATATGATCTCATCATATTTAATTCCCATTTACACAATAGTCATGCATATTTCACTCACCAAGTTTGCTTGCCAAAGCTCCAAGGCAAGATTGTCTTCCCCTTTTATTCTTGGTTATAATCCTCTTGGTTCCCTAAAACAAACCAAATTTCATTTAATAGGAATCTACTTAAAATCCCACAAAGCTAGATCACTGAACTTGATTCTAGCATAATTAAACAAGAATCCTTCCAAAAAGCCAAAGATTCAAACAAAAATCTTACCTTGATCCTTCACTAAATGAAGGGATCTTCAGCTCCAATAGGAGCCCTAACCACCGACTCTCTTTCATTCAATTTCATGTTTTCTCTCTCTTAACCACTTATTTGCTTCTCTAGAATCTTCTCATATACAGGTTCTCCTTTATTTATAAGCAAGACAATATTTCCTTTCCAATTATGCCCTTCATTAATGCCACATGTCTATTACACTTACGTGTCTTGCCAAAATATCTTTACACATTCTAACGTGTCACTTTCTAGAAGAAAATATCTTCCATTATATTAAGCCTCTAAGGCCACCGAAACCATTCAATTTTGGTTAAGTGATTCAAAAGAGATACTTCATGCATTTGGACTGCTCTTGTCAAACCAGTATACTGTTCACAACTCCTATTTGAACTGAACTGTGTTCCCCTTTCTTCATACCATTATAGCTCCATTTCTCTATTTTACTTTAAATCAAGACTCATCTATAGAGCTCCATAAATCATCAAAATACCCAATTACATTCAGTGGAGATAACCTCAGTTCATATCTTTTAAAACACACTCACTATACCCGTCGCATATCTTTTCACTCAATCATTCTCCATTCATTTCCTATAGCTTCTATTTTTGAGTGGAGATGTAGAAAAAGGTCTTGCGAACCCAATGGTTCAAGAATCAAATCAATTGGAGGTCTAGAGAAGAAATTATGGTCAAAAGATCGAACCTGTTTCGAAAAAAGAAACAGCCATAACTTTCTGTAGAAGTTTCTGAGTGAGATATTCTTTGGATGGGTCGAAAGACGACTTCAAGAGCTATAATTCTCATGAAAACGTTTAAGGCAATTTAGTTCGTCTGAGGGATCAAAAATAGAATAGAGGTCGGACGATGAACAGTAATCAGACGAAGTGAATTAACAGAAATCAGACAAATCAAATGAACCATAACTTCGTCTTACGAAGTGCAATGAACAGTAGTGAGACGATAACTTCATCTTAGAGGAACAGTAACTAAGACGAAGTGTAATGAACAGTAGTGAGACGATTCAAAGGAACAGTAACGAGACGAAGCAATATGAACAGTAATGAGACGAATTGCTTCGTCTCACTTTCATTTCTTCTCATATTCTTCCGTCTGCTTTTCCTATCGTCTCATTTCCTTCCGTCTGCTTTTCCTATCGTCTCATTTTCTTTTCGTCTGCTTTTCCTATCGTCTCATTTCCTTTCGTCTGCTTTTCCTATCGTCTCAGTTTCTTTTCGTCTGCTTTTTCTATCTTCTCATTTCCTTTCGTCCGCTTTTCCTATCATCTCATTTTCTTTTCGTCTGCTTTTCTTCCTTTCACTTTCTATCGTTCACTTTTCTTCCATCTCATTTTTGACGCAACTCTATTCCGTCTCATTTTTCCCTTCCGTCTCATTTCTATTGTTTACTTTCCTTCCGTCTTAATTTTCCTTCTCCACATACTGTACCACCTTCTTAACTTCATGTCAACTATTGAGACTCGTAGAGATAGAATTGAATTTCGATGTCTCCATAAGAAATGTAGCCATACGCTTCTAGTTTAATCCAAATCAAGAATTCTCTCGTTTTGACAACTAGAGAAAACGTTATAGCTAACAGACTGAAGCATATTCAGTCCACATTTTCCCCAATCATCACTATCATATTTCCCATTCTTTTCTTACCACCAATCATACCAATTTCACTCTTTCTATTCCTTCTACTCCTTATTTTTAATATAAACACACTTAATAACATTTATACCCGGAAATTGTCAATGAATGCATGTACCACTTTTATGTGCAAGCATTCATTATTAATATGCATATATATGCTAATAAGATTCATGAGCTAGATCAATGCATTTCCTTTGTCTCTCTTTGAGCACAGTTGTACCATATTTCGGGTCCTCTCCCTTCATTTTGGGGACGGGATGCTACATTCATGGTGTATGTTATTTACTAGCAATATTGTCTTAGTGGATGAGACAAGGGAGGGAGTCAATGTCAAGCTAGAATGTTGGAGGGAAACGTTAGAGTCGAAAGATTTTAAAATGAGCAAGACTAAAATTGAGTACTTGGAATGTAATTTTTTGGGCCAACAGGTGGTTAATGATGTGGACGTAAAAATTAGGTCTGAAGTTGTATCATATAAATAGTGTTTTAAGTATCTAAAGTCTATCATTCAAAGCAATGGATAGATTGATGATGATATAGTCTATCGTATCAGATCAGGGTGGTTCAAATGGTGAAGTATATCAAGGGTTTTATATGACAAGAAGATACCACGCAAACTTAAAGGTAAATTCTATCGAATGACGATTAGGCCAACCATGTTATATGGGGGGGAGTGTTGACCCATCAAACTAATACATAATAATAAGCTTTTGGTGACGGAGATGAGGATTCTCTGATAAATGTGTAATACCACCAGAAGTGTTGTCCCTCGAAATTTTCTTGAGGAATAAGCATGATTTAAATAATTTTTGAGGTTTTGATAGATTAATTATTTTGGAGTTATTTAATTATGTCAAAGTTAGTAGGATTTATTGCATGGGTTAATGGACTTAAAGTGTTAAAGTTATAAAAGTGTTCAAGGGTATTTTTGGCAAGACACTTAAGCATAAAAGACATAAGGCTTACAGGGAATGGCAAAATGGACTTTGCACACTCATTAAGGGTAGAAATGGAAGAAGAAATGTTGTCTTGTTCTTTTAAGAGAAGGAAAAACGTGAATTGGGAGAGAAGAAGAGAAAATAAGAAAGAAAGAGAAGAGAGTTTCAGTGGAGAGGAGAGAAAAGAAGGAAAGATAGTTAGGGTTTCATCATTTCTTGGTTTTTAAGAGAGATTTTGAGGTTGTTCAAGAAGGAAAAAAGGTAGAGGAAGAGAAGAGCTTCCATTTGAGCCAAACATCTCTTCATTTGGTGAAGAATCAAGGTAAGATCATTGTTAATCTTTTAGATTTTTGGAAGGACTTAGGTTCATGAAGCTTAGGAAATGCATGAGTTTAGGTATTCTAAAACAAATTTTAGTGATTGTGTTTTGTGGGTTTTCAATTGAAAACTCTATTGAGTGGGATTTTTGTTATTGTTGAAGGAAATCAAGAAAGGAAAAAGGAGTAAGAGGAGAGGCATTTTGAGCAAAGTTTTAAGCAAGGAAATCAAGGTGGGTACATGTTTATAATAGAGTAAATATGTAGCATCCAAATACCCCCAGGGAGGATATTGCGAGCGCCACACAAGACAGCACATACTGAATGCGAAACATTTCGCGGAAGCATAGCATTCAACCATAAACATTCCAAAACATACGAAACACTTTATACATGCATTTCCAGAATCTCAACAAACATACATTACATATCATACTTTCAGAAACCAGCCTTAATTAAGGTTATTACAAACCTTGAAACAAAAATTCAGGAGTCGCATACATCAGATATAAGTCAAAAAACAAACTCAAAATACATTTTAAACAAAACAAATTTCATATTCCTTTGGCCATTGCGGTTAAATTGTCTCAATCCCTACGTCCTTCTCTCTAAACCTACACGGGGCTCATCCACCATGCTAAGCATATAGCTTAGTGAGTAATAACTAATCTACTTTAAAATATTTCTTTAACAGTAAATCGAGCATAAAGCATTTCAGAACAGATAATAAGATTATTAGAACTGCATAACACAAGAGGTATAAACCTTCAGAATCAGAACATAATTTAGTTTATATCAAAACAAACAGATATCAAAGTACAAAATCAGAAGACTACTAAATCTATTTACAGAAGCAAGTAACGAGACTTATACAGAAGAGACCGAAGTCTCAGCACCGAAGTGTCACTAACAAAAGACACCGAAGTGTCAATAACAGAAGACATAGAAGTGTCATAGAAGCAGTTGCAGACCCTTTTAGGCATGCCTATTTACCAACAACTAGGACTTAACAGAATCAAAACAAAAATGTCTGAAATTCAATTAACACATCAATTAGACAACTTTGCAAATCATTCAATGGATCAAAATTAGTAGCAAACAAGACAGTCAAAGCAGAAATATCAAATTGATCGTCTAAATTACTTACAAAAATTGCCATCTAAATGATTTACAAAAATTATAATCTAAATTACTTACAAAAATTACCATCTAAATTACTTACAAAAGCTCCCTGTTGCTTTATTGCCTCGAAGTCCCGGCAATATCTGGAATCGGTCACTCGATGGGTTCCTCTAAAACATTTAATACAACATATATCACTATTGTGCACAATTAATAATTCAATTATGCACAATCTTGTATACTGAATATGTATGATGCATGTTCATGTCAAAAATTCGGGTTTCTTATCCCTAATCTTATCACATTATCGATCATGTGAAACCATACTCAATTTCCTCAATCCAGATTTATTTCACATTCAACTTTCGGGTCCACTTTGCTCAATTATTCTCATCAGGAAGGTGAGGTAATTAGGTAATACTTTCTTCTAGAAAGTTTTCCCTCTTTGTCTTAGTTTTCCAATTATACCAAGTTTGTCTAATTTGGTTTAGGATATTGAAAGTTATACTCAAAAGATTTTAGACTGTTCTTAAGCTTCATCAGAATTCTTATCTCAACTTCCAATCAGATTATGATATTCTTAGATGCAGAATTAGAACTCAATTTCTTCAGACAATTTGTAGCGCTATGTCTCTAGTTTACTCTAAATTAAAAATCACTCCATTCAAATTACTACAAAGAAAGTTATTCCTAAATTACCAAAGCATGTTCAGTATAGAGAGAAGTTTGCCGCGACAAACTCCTCTAGAGAGGAATTCTCGCAAAACTTTCACAAGTTCACCACGGAGAAACCCAGAGTTGGCCATGACAAACTTTACTCGAAAGGAATCCTAGCCAAGTCCTTCAAGTTGGTCGCGACAAACTTTCACAGAAATGAAATCCTTCAAGTTCGTCATCTTCAAACTTCCCAGATTTTACACTTCAATCTTATTCAATGAACACATATCACACTTAAACCAATTCTTCTACTTCCATTTCAGCTCATCATAACTCAAACAAATCACATCTATATTGAAACACTAAAAACTGATTCCTTACACAAGCTTTCTCTCACTACTGCATATTTTCCATTCTCATTTTCCTCTATGCCTTCACCTCATTTAACCCATTCTGAACACCACCCAAATCATCTGAAACCTTTCCACTTTACTAAGTTTCTGTTTTAAGCTACATGTAATCAGTGTTACAACATCTGCACAATATTATCACTTACACCGAATTTGTTTCACACACAACTCATGCATGTGCTTATTCTCAACACATAAAACATCATCCAACTCATGCATGTACTTATTTCCAATACACATCATCAGAATCATTCATAGAACTCAGGAAGTTAAACTTTACTAACCTTGTTTCTCCAGCAAAATCCTAGCTTGGATAGTGAAGAAAGGGTTTCAGTAAGGAAAAAGCAAAACCGAAAGAAAATAAAGAGCTACTACATTTTTGGCCTTAGACACTTATGATACGTGCTTTAGTAACCCATTGACACGTGGCCCCATTGCATGTAGGCCATTTGTCATTCATATAAAGGTGTTACATGGCAAACTACCATTGGTCTATTTTTCTTAATGTCCCAAAATTTCTAGAAAATTTCCTAAATTCTCAAAAATTTAGAAATGTTACTAATAATTTCCAAGTAAATTTCCATCACTAATAAACCAAAATTCTCATCTTAATCAAAATTCTAAAATCAATTACACCCGGAATGTCATGAATGCATGCTCAATAATTTGTATGAGTCCAGAAATGCATATGCACAAATAAGCAAAACTTAATTATGCAAAACCTACTATGCATTGAAATTTCTTAATATTCTAACCCCTAATATGGGGTGTTACAAAATAAGCCACTAATGTTTTCTTTGAATTAAGGAAATTTAATGATTTCAATTGCATCATAAGTGTTGCATTTATTGATTCTTGAATGAATTGAGAAATTCCTATATGTTTGATATATGGATTGTGTGAATGATTTGTGAAAAGACTTTGAAAATGAAATCATGTTTTCATAAATGGTTTTCGAAATAATCTCACGTTTATGAAAAATCATGTTTTCGAGAATGTGCCATTTTGGGTAACAAGTTTACAAGTCATGAATTACATGTTATGTGAGTTTGTGGTAGTCCCCTAAGTTAATTCAAGTGCACTTTGACAAAAGGCTTCTTCCGCCTGCCCGCTAGTGACATGGAGTTCCTTTATGGACTCCCCTAAGTTCACGGTTACGCAAAACCATTATGTGAGATTGCGTTAGTACGTTATGTTCACGGCTACACAGGACCCTTATGGGAAATGTGTAGTACGTTCTGTTTTGTATCCACCCAAACCATTCTATTGTGCTTATGATATGTTAACAAGTTTGATGCATTCATGTGTTTGTAGTTTGTGAATTTGGTTGAGAATTTAAGAACTGTGTGTTTTATAATTCAATGAGAACTTTTTTCATGACAAGTGAATGTTTTCAAAGGTTTTGCTTATTTTTTAGTTATAAACTGTTACCCACGAGCTTTCAAGCTCACCCCCTTTCTATCCCATCTTCAGGTGAAGAGAATGAGATTAAGTGTCCAAGAGTTAAGGCATCAATCCGATTATGCATATTTTGTATTTGAAGTTAGTTCATGTAAAATAAGGCTTTAGACGCATTTTGAGAATTTTTGGGTTCGGTATCTTTTGTATTTTGTATTTTGATACCAATGATGTAATGTGGCTTGGAATACCATTAAAGCTTTGTAAAACCCTTATTTTTGTTGTTAATGAAATATGAATTGTGTATGGATGATGTGAGTTGAAATTAGGCATATTTGAAGAAGTTATCAACATGAGATGATGATTTTTGAACATGAATTGTTGTTATATATATGTACATATGTGAGATGTTATGGACAAGAAAGATAGGCATTATGAATGATGAGATGTAGTTGAATGATTAAGAAATGACATTGAATTAGAAGAGGTAAATTTGAGAAGATTATGAGTGAAAGTGATGTTAGAATGGATGTAGGAACCATTGAAGATGCTTTTAAGGGAGTTTTGTCTCACAAAATCTCTCTTCTGGGTCTTCACTAAAGTTGTAGATATATAAGATCTCTTCAAAATGGTCTTTGAATGAACCTAATCCCACATCCCTAGTGAAAGTTATGCAAATTGCCCCAAAGCAGGCATAATATGATTGAGGACATAATTATAGTCTTTCATAGGGGAAAAATGCGTGTTCTGATTTAAAGGGAAAATTAGGATTAATATAGGCTAAATTAGACAAATTTTCTTCTTGAAAATTGTAGATCTTTATTTTATTTTTCTAACGGTATATAGTGTTAAGTCTAAATAGACTTTACGTATCGAATGATTTTGATGACAAACAAAAAGAAGACAAAATGAAAAGCAGACGA
>JAOTBA010020338.1:0-10120 GCA_025629845.1 Erythroxylum squamatum
GTTCAACCTTGGGGGTCGGGACTCGGACCCAACGGTCTTTGTTACCGACTCTGTTATGTTTAAGTAGTTGGGTCTCGGAAACGGGGTCCCAACAGTATTGCCTTCAATCAGAGCGAGGATAGAGGCAAGAAGTATGGGATGACAATTGAGGCCTCTAAACCTCAAAAACCCAAATGTATTTTTTGATATTACTACTAGAACCATTCTTGCCAACCATATTAAGATGGAACTTTTTATCAATATTGCCCCTACAAAGTGATCAAAGATTTTATGATTCAGTCAAGTGACTTTGCAAAGGATGTGGATATCTAGTTCTTCATATTTAGCCTTCAATTCACTATTTCAATGTCCTACTCATCAATTATAATTAATTAAGAGAATGTAAAGTCTTGAAGTTAAAATCTTAAGGGTAAAAGAGAAAAATTGCTAAAGGAAACTAAAAGAAAAGGAGTTTCAAAACTCTTGATTATAAGTTTGAGAGTGATTGGTTGGTGATTAGGGAGAAAAAAGAAGCTATATGGACAACTTGTGATCAAAGGAAGAACGAAAATGAGTATTTTGGAAAAACCTATGTCATCGTAAACATGCCTTAAAACTTTCAAAACCTTAACTAATTAATCAATAGATCATCCATGTTAAAGCCTTTAAAAGAAGAAGTTCATAACTACTAAATAATTTATTTCAAAGAGGGAAAATAAGGATCCTTGTAAATAAGTAAAAGAGAAAACTTGCTAAAGGAAATCGACAACAAAAGAGTTTTAGAAATCTTGATTCTAAGTTTCAGAACGACTTCATAAGTAAAAGAGAAAACTTGCTAAAGGAAACTAGAAGAAGAGGAGTTTCAGAACTCTTGATTCCATGTTTGAGAGTGATTACTTGGTGTTTTGGGATAAAAAAGAGGCTATTGGACAATTTGGAAGGAAGGAAGAAAGAAAATGAGCATCTTGGAGGAAAAAAACATACCTATGTCATTGTAAGCATGCCTTAAAAGTTTCAAAACCTTAACTACTAATTCAATAGACTATACACGTTAAAGGCTTTAAAGGAAATTGGTAGAAAAAGACTTTCAGAACTCTTAATCCTAAGTTTCAGAACTACTAAATAAGTAAAAGAGAAAACTTGCTAAAGGAAACTAGAAGAAAAGGAGTTTCAAAACTCCTTATTCTAAGTTGGATACTGATTAGTTGATGTTTAGGAGGGGAAGGCTATTAGACAATTTTTTATAAAGGAAGAAAGAAAATGAGTATCTTGGAGAAAAGCAAAGAGCATACCTATGTCATTGTAAGCATGCCTTAAAACTTTAAAAACTTAACTACTAATTCAATATAATGTCCATGTCAAAGCCTTTAAAAGAAGAAGTTCATAACTACTGAATAATTTATTTCAAAGAGGGAAAATAAGGATCCTTGATAATAAGTGAAAGAGAAAATTTGTTAAAGGAAACCGATAGAAAAGGAGTTTCAGAACTCTTGATTCCAAGTTTCAAAACTATTGAATAAGTAAAAGAACAAAATTACTAAAGGAAATTGGAAAAAAAGGAATTTCAGAACTTTTAATTCCAAGTTTGAGAGTGATTAGTTGGTGTTTAGGGACAAAAAAAAGGCTATTAGATAATTTACAATGAAAGAAGAAAGAAAATGAGCATCTTGGAGAAAAGCTAAGAGCATACCTATGTCATAAAACTTTCAAAACTTAACCACTAATTCAATAGAATGTCCATATCAAAACCTTTAAAAGAAAAAGCTCATAACTATTGAATAAGTTATTTCAAAGAGGGAAAATAAAGATCCTTGATAATAAGTAAAAGAGAAAACTTGTTAAAGGAAACCGATAGAAAAGGAGTTTCAGAACTCTTGATTCCAATTTTCAAAACTATTGAATAAGTAAAAGAGAAAATATTAAAAGAAACAAGAAGAAAAGGAATATCAAAACTTTTAATTCTAAGTTTGAGAGTGATTAGTTGTGTTTAAGGAGAAAAAAAGAAGCTATCAGACAATTTGCGATGAAGGAAGAAAGAAAATGAGCGTCTTAGAGAAAAGTAAAGAGCATACCTATATCATCGTAAGCATCCTTCAGAATTGTCAAAACCTTAACTACTAATTTAATAAACTATCCATGTCAAAGCCTTTAAAGGAAGAAGTTCATAACTTCTAAACAAGTTATTTCAAAGAGAAAAAATAAGTATACTTATTGAAGTCATAAACCAATTATTTTAGGGTATGAATTTGGTTGAATAGGAAAAGTTACTCAATTAATCCATAGTAGTGGATACATTTTATAAAATGTTGACAAGTATGGTTTGTTGGATAATTTGGAAATCACGAAAACTAGATGATAGCTTTATAATCAATAGTAATAAACTTGCATCAAACCCTATATTTTTTACTTTATACGTAATTCTTTCTCTATATGGTTATTAATTAATTCTTTGTGAAAAACTAAAATCTTGAGCTGAGTTTGATTCTGTTTAGTCTTTAGACCATTCAAACCTAATCAAGTTCGATTCGCGAGCCTTTGCCTTAAAGTCTGAGTGGAATTCGGGCCATTTAAAGTCCAATCAGACTTTAGTTATGTATCTTGGACTTATCCAAACTTCAAATTAGGCTTAAGCTCTTACATAAAATTTTTCAACGCAACTCAATGCCATTACTAATATTATAATTGATTTCTAGGATAGGCAATGGATAGTGACGGGTTGGATTGAGAAAGTAGGACAATAGTCGGATAAAGGTTTTTCTCTTTTGGTGGATGTACCAAAGAGGATGGTGAATTTGACGTAGAAGAGAAGATGATGGATTTAGGGTTAAAGTGAGAAACAAGAGATAATGTTACTCTTTTCTTTTTTTCAATTAAAATCGCATGCTCAAAAAGTTAACTAAATGATTCGTTTCGAAATTAAGAGAACTAATATAATAATATAATATTAGAATTTAGGTATTGAAATATTAAAAGATAAAGTTTATACTAATTTTCGGTACCTTTATCCAAAGTTGCGAATACTGTACCAGACGGTACCAGATTAGGTTCTGGTACACTACAAATCTGTAGCGGTACCGGTCAATACCGGATACCATTTCAAGTAATTTTTTAAATTTATAAAATAGTCCCTGAAATTTTTTAAAATTTGCAAAATAGTCCATTGGTATATTGTACAGTTGTACTGTATACTTTACAAATTAACATCAATCATGTTTCCAAAAATCATAATAATAAATAATAATCACAATTAATATGAAATAACAATAATTTGTAAATATTTCACATATAAATAAGAACCACAATTAATATAAAAAAAAGACAATCATCATCATACAAATATAAAATTAAGAATAATACAAAGTATTTAAAATATTACAATAATATAATTTCATCATATAATAAATAATAATTACATTAAAACATCCAATAAAAAGAACAATAAATATCTTTAACTCTCAAACTATTACAATTTACAACAAGAGTTCATGATGAGGAAACAATCAAGTAGAAGTTAAACCTGAAACAAAAATAATTACATTTACATTACATATATAGAATTTAACATATACATCAAATATAAGTAAAATTAAAAGAAGAGAAAAAACAAAAACCTAGAACGAAATTCAATCGTCTACGGAAGAATACCCGCTATAATTGCACTGACTTCAATAATCATTTGGTATAAAATCCTCATCATTGAGGGAAGCTTCATCGTTATTATCATTCAAATTTAACGCACCAAGTGATATGTCAATGCTTCCCATCTAAGATTATCTTCGAAGTCATTGACATCTACCAAATTCGGTTCTTCAGAAACCTAATTTGTCAAAAGATCAATATTATCAATGAAAATTGGATCAGTTGAGCTACTTGTGCTATTAAGACTCCTAGTAAATATTAAAATTTAATTATTAGAAAATTATAAGAAATTATATCGAAATTAATAATGATAATAACATACCTTTCACGAAGCTTTAAATTGTTACAAACAAAAACCAAGTCATTCAACCTCTTATGCTTCAATTTATTCCTTTTCTTGAAGTGGATATATTCAAATATGTTCCAGTTTCGTTCACACCGTGTTGCACTCACACATTGACTTCAAATCTGAATTACAAACCTTTTCAATTCTGGAACACCATTTTTGAATTGATACCACCAAGAAACTGTAAGTTGTAAGATAATAAAAGTAGCGTTATAAACAAAAAACGTGATAATTAATTTTCAACAAATAAGAAAAAGGAAATAACTAATATTTGGATAAAGTTTTCCTCTTTGTCGAATAGCAATTGGCATTCCAAAATTCCCATAAGACAACTTATAAAGCTCTATTTGTGAGCTTAAGAGATCTTGCATCGCGTCAATACCAACAATTGTTGTAATAGGTAAAAGCATTCATCTATTAACTTCAGCTTGCTTAGTAAAATACAGTCTAAACTAGACACTAAGATTCAAAAACGCCCCTGCTGCAAACAACGGAGAAGAAAGTTGTCTTTCACTTCTCTCATTAATGATTGAAAGATATGGTGTGTACAAAGAAAGTCTATGTTTCAGATTGGCCTTAATTGCTTCCATCGCTCTCTCTATAGCATAAAAAATAACTCATTGTTGGCTTTTCTTCACTATTAGCCAGGCAAAGCACCCTCACCAAAAGCTCACAAACTTGGATAACAAATTGACATTCAACCAAAATTCTCTATCTTTCAGTGTAATTTTACAAACCTTCACTCCAGTATTAGACCTAGCATGCTGAGATGTAATCCACTTATCACTTGTAAACATTTATCTTAACTATTTCTTCATCGTAACAAAAGATTAAAGTGATAAGAAATTTGTTCCAAATCTTATCACAACAGGACGGCGCAAATTCCTACTATGGGTAAATTCCTTTCTCATTCAATACTCATACACGATTATAGATGAACTTGGTTACCTTTTTAGCTTTCTACATAGTCTCATCAATAATAGGAAAATATCTAGGATCCCCTAAGGTCAATACAATGTGCAACATAAGGAGTCTAAAAAAAGAATTATACTTATTCTGTAACCTTTTTCCTGTCGCTTTATAAGTGGAATTATTGACAATAATAAACTGAACAATATTTTCTGGCCCTACTCATTCATAACTTCATGAAATGTCTCAAACAAAGTCTCAGTATTCCTAATAAGGCTAGATGCATCAATAGATTTCAAAAACATTGAGTCATTTATAGAATAAACCAAAAAACTAATAATAAGCTCATGTCTCCTATTTATCCAACCATCACATATGATTAAACATCCATAAGTAGCTCAATTCACTCTTCTTACTGCCAAATAATTTCTAATTTTAGAAACAAACTAACTCAAAAGTTTACCTCTTAAGTCAACAATTGAAGAACCTTTGTATCCCGGATCATAAGAGGCTATTGCATCCTTCATAAGTTCATAATAATAAGACTAAGAAGCATTAAATGATGAACTTGAATCATACCATCATCTAACTACTGCCATATCGACATTGTGTGTTGCATCTCTTGGTTGCATTGCACTAGGAATTGAAGGTTGGGCTCCAAGAGTTATTCATGGTGCAAAAAACTAGTCATGTCCAGGGGCTTCTTCTTGGGCCTGAGATGGAACACGACCACTACCACTACTACTAACACTTCCACTACTACCTTCAACATTTCCACAATTACAACGAAAACCAGCAAACGAACTTCTACTACTAATTTCAAAATTCAACATTTCCCTTCTATATTTCTCATATAGATATTCTTCAAGCAATGTTTTCATTTGCCACTTTACATCATAACTTACTTTGTTATAGGGTTCCACATCTCCTTTAACCCCAGCTAAATGTTTCTTTAATCGGGTGATTCCTCCACCTTTCAAATGCTTGTTACAAAATAAGCAAATAGTATGGTTCCTCATATCGGGAACTAATACAGCATGAGCCCAAGTTAAATCATTGTATCTTCCTGCAGAAGTGGTTTGATTAGGAATACTTGAACTTCCTTTCATTTATTTGTAAAAATAAATGAATGCATATATCAAAATAAATAACGTATAATTTCATTACACATTGCGCATGTCCATCTTATATAATGTAACTCATTTTGTATGATTACATCATACACAATTCACTATAAGTCAAATTTTAACAATATAATTATTCAACATATATAATTACACAAAACATACATAAACAATTTTCATTTCCAACAATAACAAAACATACATAAACAATTTGCATTTCCAAATTTCAATAATTTCATTTCTAACATTCTCCAACAATTTCAATTTAACCATTACAAAACATACATAAACAATTTCCACTTCCAACAATTTTAAATACTTTCATTTCTAACAATTTCGAACAATTGCAATTTAAAGTTTCAAACATCACAAAATAGACATAAACAATTTTCATTTCAAACAATCACAAAACATACATAAACAATTTCCATTTCCAACAATTTATTTCTAACAATCACATCACATAAACAATTTTCATTTCCAACAATTTCCATTTCTAGTAATCACAAAATATATATAAACAATATCCATTTCCAACAATTTTCATTTCCATTTCCATTAATCACAAAACATACATAAAACAATTTCTATAAACAACAATCACAAAACATACATAAACTAATTTCCACCTTCAACATTTTCCAGTTTAATAAATCAATTTATTTTCCAGTTCTACACTTCCATCAAAGTGTGGAACTAGAAAATGTGTTTGCTTATCAAAATCTCAAAGTATTGAAATATAATTTGGAATCAAAATCTCAAAGTATTGAAATATAATTTTGAACTAGAATTACCATAAATAACTTGAATCACATAATTAATTATTAAAATTAAGGTGGCTATATTATGGAACCCCTTTTTTTTTGAAATTGGACCCTCAAAATGTTTGTTGGACTGTTGCAAACTATACCTTTTTAAGAAAATTAGGTCCAACAATGTAAAAAAAATCTAATTTGTATTTAACAACATTAACCAAAAGACAATTATCTTACAATAACACCTTATCTATTTGTATACATTGCTTTTGAGTTTTTTGATATAAAATTGATGTAGAATCTAACACGTAAAAGTCATACTTAAATGATGTAGTCAAGTTAGTTGAGTTAGATAAATCTCACTTATAATTGGTAAAAGTTTAACTTTTGTCAAATGAATTATATGATATATTTGTGAATAATAAATTTATTTCATTCATATTTAAGTATAAAGAAATGCTAAAGGAAATTGGTAAGCAAACATTTAACTTTATAATATCAACCCCTCTAAACAATTAATAAAACTGATATATAAGAAATGATTTTGTATCTATATGTCTATTAACAAAACTGATAGCAATCAACAGTTCAACACACTTCCACTCCACATCCATAGCCCACTCCAGTTCCACACTTTCAGAGTTTCATTCCACATCCACATTTTATATCTATATGTCTCTTAACAACTTCAATAAATCAATTTACATTTTTTAGTTCCGCACTTCCACAATTCCACTCCACATTCGTAGTCCACACAACAAGCAACACAACAACAAATTAATAAATTTCACTCCCAATTCATAAAAAACACCAACAATTCCATTCACAATTCACAAATACACCAACAATTCCATTCAAAATTCAAAAAAAAATACATAAAGTCATAACACACCCAATTATTTCAAAAATTCAACAACAGTTTTAACGGGTCAGGTCGGGTCAGAAATAGATCCAAATCTATTTCAAGTCTGGCGTGGAAGAGGAGACCTGAGACTCCTAGAGTGGTGGGTGGGCTGGTGAGATGACGGTAGTGGTCTGGTGGCATCGATGGTGGTGGCAGGTGGGGGGTAGTGGTAGGTGGTGGGCGTCGAGATTCGAGAGAGATAGTGAGATGTGTGAGAGAGAAATAAAAGATTGGGAGAAGCTAGAGATATAGGGCGTCAATGGTGGGTGTCAATGGTGGTGGCTGGTGGTTGGTGGGCGTCGGTGGTGGGTCAAAACTCGAGAGAGATAGTGAGGTGTGAGAGAAAAAAGTCAGGTGTGGGAGTGGGATGGGAGGAGGAGGACATCACGGTGCAACGTGCAACGTGCAATGGTGGTGATCGTTCGGTTGGCGGTGGTGACGGTGAAGAACAAAAGAAGAGAGAGTAAGTTAGAGTCCGTGAGTGAGGTGAGACGTGGGTGAGAGTGTGAGATCTGAGATGAGAGAAAGAAGGAGTGAAGAACAGAGAAGAAAATGTCTGTAGGGTTTAAAAAATTTTATTTTTGCAGATATACCCCTACATTTTTAAAAATTTCCTGTACCGGCCGGTATATAGCCGGTATTATAAATACAGTAAATACCGGTCAGTACCATATGAAACACACCGACACAGACCGGTATTTACACCCAGTACATATGAGCCCCTACCTCGTACTATTCTCTGGCTGGTGAGAAACGAAACACAAATCCCTGAGCTGTATAATGCTATGAAGCATATGGTGACATTTAAGATAATCAATTTTGATATGTGTTGTCCGTTCATGGAAGACATTGTAGTGGGCAATTTATATAACACTATGAAGATCACAAAAGAGAGGAATTGCAGAAGAGGAAGGGACACCCATATCTTGAAGTAATCATTGTAAATAGAGGAGCTTAAAGTCAACATCAACAAGCACTTATTATTCAACTTCAATGTTGGAGTGAGAAATAATTTTTTACTTCTTATTACATCAGGAAATGAGAGATATGCCAATAAAGAAGCAATAGTCAGTAGTAGATTGATAATCAGTTATGTCTCTAGCCTAGTCAATATCAGAGTATGCACGTAAATCTATTGAACATGAATGACTAAAATGAAACCACCCATGAAATAAAAGTTCCTCGAATGTATCGAAATATGTGGAGAATAAAAGAGAAGTGAATAATACAAAGTGTAGACATAAATTGACTTAGAATGTGAATAACATGAGCAATATTTGGACGAGTGATAATAAGGTATGTAAGGCCCCAACATATACCCTAGAAGCATTATAGCATGTCTAGGATGTATTAAGAAGTGAACATAAAGAATTAAGTACATATAAGCATAGTTAGGGATATAATGGTAATTAATTTAAAAGACAAGGGAAAATTGGTAATTTGTTCATTTGGGCATGGAGATGCATAATTGTACGTGAAATATGGATTAGAATGAAATTAAAAAATGATATTATATGACAACGTGAGAACTAAAGTAAGAAGAAGGATCAAATGTGAAATTTGCCTAAAGTTAACACATGGTCCAATGGGATTGAAGCACGTGTGTAATTCTAGAAATTACATGAAATGGGTATATAAGAGAGAAGAGAGGGACGGTGCATTTTGGGGTTTTAATTCCAGATTTTCCTCTTCTTATTTCCTCTCCATTTCATCTTCTTAATCACATCATTTTGCTTGTATAGGAAATTAAGCTAATTCTAAGTGAAAATCAAAGTAAAAGTTAGTGGTTTTTCTCCTCATCTTTATCTTTTCTTGCTTTGCTCATGAAGAACTATAATTATAAGTTTATAATTGGGATTGAGATATGTATTTGTGGTGTTTCTAGTTGGTGAATCAAGCAAAGCTAAAGGGGAAGAGAAGGAAAAGCACTAGATGAGCTAGTTGACCAATTTCAAGGTTTGGGACTACACTTAGTTTAATTTCTATTTTTGTATGTTTGAATGCGTAAAAAGATTAATTTAGACATGGAATGGTTGCTGGAATGGTGTCTTGGTGTTATTTTGCATGGAATTAGCTGAATATGACAAGAAAGTAAAGTTTAGTGGAATTCTGTCTTAGATTCACTTAAACCAGTCCTATTGTTTTGGCCATAACTCAGCTTACAGACCTCCAAATTGGGTCATTTTAATTGGAGATGAAACTTAAGACATAGAAACTAAAAAACTCTAGAAAAGACCCTGACCTAATTATAGCTTCATGACATTGGAAATTGAGATTGAAAAAGGTGACCTGATGCTGACTTTATTTTGGAGCAGCTTGTGATTTTTGATGTATAACTCATGATTTGAAAGTCCAAATGGCCTTAATTTTTATGCTTTGGAAACTAAATGTTGGATCCCGATCCCGGGACCCAGCCGAACAGTGCTGGACCCCGTTACCGGAAACCCAACTATCCGAAACGGAA
>JAOTBA010020495.1:0-10116 GCA_025629845.1 Erythroxylum squamatum
TTCGTCTTAAGTTGACTCTGCTTTGTCTTAAGAGTTGCATCGTCTTAAGTTGACTTTGCTTCGTCTTAAGTTGACTCCATTCGTCTGTTTTTTTTAGCTTCGTCTGTTTTTATAGCTTCGTCTGTCTTCTGCTTTCTCTATACTTGACCTTCCGCTTCTTCTATGCACTGTTCATCTTGTATCGTCTGGTCTAATTTCGACCCTTCAGACGATAGAATTGTCTTCGAAGTCTTCATGAAAGTTGTAGATCTCGAAGTCTTCCTTCGAATAGTCCAAGGAATTGTTTAATCCGACGTCTACAGAGAAAGTGATGCCCTTTGTCTCTAAACAAGTTAAATAGGGTTAAGGACAAGTATTGTTTCAGTTTACGGCTCCAAATACTGGGCTCTGGAAGCGCGGGGAGAGGGGGGCGGGGTCCAGCAAGTATTGATAGGTTTATCCTTACTCATTCTAAATTTTTCAAATACCTTCATAATTTACCTACCTTGAAATAATCACAATTTTCTAAAGCTTATATCCCTTCGAATCTCCATTCCTAGTAATTTCTTAGTAGTACCAAAATCTTAATCTAAAATTGCTTTTTCAATAACCTCTTTAGTTAGTTCATATCATGTGTACTCTTTTCAATAATCATCATATCATCCATATATATTAGCACAAAAATAAGTGATTCATCATCAAGGTTTTTAATGCATACATAGCAATCATACTTACATTTATTCTAGCAAATTTGGATCATGTAAGAGAAAAACCTTAGGCATCATTATTGTGAAGACTCCTTCAACTTCTATAAAAGTTTCTTCATTTTATACATCAAATGATCCTTTCTAGGTTGATTAAACCCTTCGGGCTGTTTTATATAAATTTTCTTCTCTAAGTAACCATAAAGAAAAGTTTTCTTCTAATTCATCTTCTCTAAATGCATATCTAAACTAGCCACTAATACCATCAACATTATGATAGTAAGTATATCTAACTACCCGAGAAAATATTTTATAATAATCAATCCCCTTATATTGTGTTTAGCCTTTTACTACTAGTCAAAACCTTGAACTTTTGCTCTTCTTTTTCTACTATTGTTGGCTTCCTCTACATACCCACTTGTAACTTGTAAGCCTTTTTCCTTTAGGAAGTTGTACTTACTCCCATGTCCAATTCTTATGTAATGATTTCACCTTCTCCACTATAGCTACCATCCATCTATTCTTCTCAAGATTTTTCATAGTCTCTTAAAAAGTATTTGAATTTCCATTATTTATAATAGTGTGAAGGATATCAACTTTGTTTTTTTAAACAAGGTCTATTTGGTATACTAATTATGGGTCTTGTTCTATGTATGGTTATATTGTTATATTGCACTTCCTTTGAACTTGTCCATAAACTAGAATTTCTAACCCCTTCAAAATCTATTCTAGGTTGTTCTAGTTCCATTTGTATTTCCTTTCAATCAATACTACTTTCTACTAATACCAATAAAGAATCATTATCAATTTTTTTAAATATTATAAATATAGTGTAGAACCAATAATTGATTTTTAATTAATTTGTAAATTTTCATTAATATGCTTGGTAAATAACTTTTTAAAATTTACAAAATTACTTTAGAATTGTTGTATATTAAAGAAATGAAAATCAAGAAATTTACTTATGGTGTAATACACTCTAATGATTTGTAAATATACATTTTGGTTTGATTTTAAAATCAAAATTGTCCATATGATTTGAATTTTACATGGTTTGTTTTGGGTTGAAAAATAAAAATTGTTATAATAATAATTTTTTACAATTTTTGTTTAAACTGCACCAAACTATCCACTACACATCCCTCATTGATATTGTTTGATAAATTATAACTTTATTTAAATCATAATTTTTTAAAAAATTTAACAAATTATATCATTTCAATTTCTATGTTTTAGTAAACTTGCAAACAATAAGTGAGAAGCTATCCTGAAATAATTTATGACGTGTTTTTGTTATATGATGTCTCTTGGATGAAATTGACTATAAAAAATGTAAACTACTAAAAGTAGTATATATTATCTAGTTATATGAACTTCAAAGTATAGATTGTTATACATTTTATATTAATTATATATAAATTACAGTAGTAAAACTAACTGTATTGGTTCATTGTTATAAGTTTCCAACTTATGTCAATTTGGGAATATGCAAAATAAAAGTTTGATTTAGATAAAATATGTAAAGAAAAGTTTATTACAAAGAAATTTAAATTACAAAATCACATGGAAGATTTTGGTTTAATAATCCCTTATTTAATCCACAAAGTCTTGTTCTTTGATACTCGGACATGGTCTTAGGTGGGATGTGAAATTTAGCTTTAATAACTTATATACAATATTTTATTATCCTCAGTGCATTCAATTTTGGATCGATATAATTAGTCATTATTAATCATATTGTCCAAAATTTAGTATCAAATTTCTCTATATCATATTAAATTCAAGTACTAAAAATGTAATATTAAATTTATAAATTAAAAATTTGAAGAATTAAATTTAAAAAAATCTATTATATAAAAATATTTTTTTAAGAATAGTTATTCATATAATTGTCTTTGTCCAGCAATTCCTAGGCCTCTTATCGTCATTATGTATTGTATATTGTAAAATCGTAGAGGGTATTAGTTTCACAAACTCTTCGATTTGACCGCAGTTACTTGTAAGGTTCTATCGCAGTTGCTTGTAACTGTATTTGTCGGTTATTAGATATAAAGTAACTATATCAGCAACTGTTAATTTTTCTGTACCAGACGAAAATAGAAAAATAAATACGAAATTAAACAGATCAATACCGAAATTTGGTAATGCAGTTCAGCACACCTTGCCTACGTCTGCGGGCCTTCTCCCAGCTTAATATTTTTATCGAAGTACAATAGATTTATTCAAGGCTTTATTGAGCCAACACTACTCAACCTTTGATGCTATCTCTCAACCTCACTTTCCGTGAAAGTTTTTCACACCCAATAATACGACCACTTCGTACTAACCTCAACAGAGGATTTTCTCAATTAATCTTTTAACGAATGAATAATAAACAAATAACTCAAGTGATTAAAATAATAAAGAACGAAAATTAAATACACTTGAGATAAACATGAACAACTTTCCGATGAGTTCCGATTCTCTGAATTGGATCGGAAAATTGTTGAGAAAAATTGGCAAAATCACACAATACTCTGGACTACCTTATGGTTGCACCAAGAACATATTCAATGTATCAGATCAATCAATTAAGCCTCCACCAAAATCACCCAAGAAATATAAACCAAAAGCATATTGACTGCACACCCAGCAATCAACCAATCGCTAGAAGTTGCACACACAAGATAGTTATACAACAGTGAGCCACACACCAAAAATCAATACACGCCCGTGAACCACCAACGCATGCCTGTGAACCACTAATGTTTTTACACAACCGTGGAGCACATAGAAAAATCAAGAAGCCAACAATAGTGACACAACTCCCACCAAATTCACGTCGGCCACCATTTATTACCTAATTCACCAAAGATACAATAAAATAATTGTTTCCCGTTGCACCAAAGAGTCTTAACATATGCACAATCTCCAAATGTCTCACAACTCAGTTCTGCACACACATAAACGTAATCTATACACACCCTGACTTAAGATGGAGTTCTATCACACCTAAATCATAATCCCAAAAATTCAAGTTGAACACGAATTATTATTTAATCACACCACAAGCTAATTGTTATTTTTCAATTAAATTCAATTAACTTGAATTTAAATTTTAAAATCATCAACATTATTTTAGATATCTAATTATCAAAAAATGTCAATACCAAATATTAATATATATATTTTATATTTTAATAATCTTTCCCTATTGATAATATTTATCACATAATCAAAACTCCCTCTAAGGATATATAACCGTCAAATCCATAAATCCAATCCTCCTCTTAAAGAGAAAAAGATGTCAAAAAAGTACGATCTCCCTTTTAAGACTAAAAGATGCCAAAAAATACGTCAATCTCCTTGTGAATAGGACAGCCGCCCTCCCTGTGAATAGAACAGCCGCCAATAAACAGGCTTCGGCTCGGGAAAAACCGAAAAAGAAAAGCATAAGATATATACTATATCTTAACATAAATGAACATATGATTCCACGGGTACATAAACGGGGAACCTCTATTCGTTTACACCATTATCTCTTTTGTCATGGGTTACGTGACGGTCTACACCGAACTATTCTTTCCCAGTGTACTACTGCACGCACTTTCTCTTCTGGGGATCGTCAGAAAAATCATCAACATGCTCTTTCGCTTTCTGGGTCTACCAGATTTTCTAGAGCCCAACATTTCGAGGCCGGACGGTGACATCAGCCACCACGCGCCGGAGTTTGATTCCGTCTCCGTCATCCTCATGCGCGAGATCCTCCCCGTGATGCATTTCTCCGAACTTGTGGACCCCTCCGACAGCTGCGCCGTCTGCTTATACGAGTTCGAAGGGTCCGACGAGATCAGACGACTCACAAACTGCCAACACATCTTTCATCGGAGCTGTCTTGACCGTTGGATGTGTTACGACCACAAGACGTGCCCGGTTTGTAGGAGACCTCTAATACCTCATGATATGCAGGAGGCTTTGGGTTAGAGGTGGTGGGTCGCTTCTGGATTTCCCAAGTTTTTTTGGGACCATTTTGCTACTTCTAGCATGCAAGAGGGATAATATAGATTTTACGTCATAATTGTGGAAACAAAAGGAAAGAGAAATTTTCTTCTTTGTTTTTTGTTTTTTGTTTTATGCGTGTGCATACTCAAAAAGGTGAATACAATAAGGCATAGAAAGAAAAGGAAGATATTAGATTAGCTCACTCTGAATGGACGCTTGTCGTCGTCGAACGTGTGCCTTGTTCTGTCAACTGTAGCTCTGTTATTGCTGAGATTAGTAAGTGCTAAGAAGTTCGTTCAATTAAGTTATGCTGAAGTTGACAGAGGTGACAATTGATCATCACTCTTTCTTTTTCTTTTTTTGGCATTAGTTCTGTGGAACATTACCTTTATTTCGTACCATTGTAAGGATCGAATGCGACATTATTGGTGGATTTAGACAAAACTGACGTAATGGTAGTAACAAGTATTATTTGTTTTTCCATCGTTCAAAGCCACATTAACTTTTGATCTATGTCTCTGTTGTTCATTAGTTATATTTTACTTTTTGATTTTACGTGAACATGGTCAAGAGGTAAAATTCTTGTAGCTACGTATACTCGAAGGTCATAACCAACCAGAAATGAGTGAATGTGAAGGTGTAAGTGATTGATCTCAAGCACAACAGAGAAATTTATGGATGTTCTGTAGCTTCTTCAACTAATGATTAATTGACCACTTCTTAAACCATAATGGTAAGGTGGAGTTAAACTTGGGAGTATTTTATTCTTCTTCCATTTTTCGTACCTATTTCATTTTTGTTTCCCCTTTTCCACAATTTATAATAATATTCACTTTTAAAGTATAAATCTTAACAGAAGGAGATTTACCCAAAAAACCTGAGCAAATTCTTCCAAAACATGAAGTGGAATTCGATAAACAAGCAGATTTAACTTCTAATCAAATCTTAAGTTCGTTATAAAATCACACGAGGATGGTAGCTTCTTTTCGATCTCTTGGATTATAGATCCGTCATTCTTGAATTGGAAATTCCTGTAGAAGTCGAACCCGTAAGCTTACGCAACTCTCGACTACCCACAAATGAAAATACATCTTCTGGAGTGGCGTCGTCCATTAAAGGTAAAATGACCACAACTTAAAGCTATGTTGATTTTGGGCAAAAATCACATTTTACTACAAAGAAGTGTCAGATTTGTCGTCGTATTCTCTATCAAAAGTCCTGAGCATGTAAAAGCTTGTTTACGTCATTCCTTTGCTTTGCCTTTTGATTGAATTAACACGTAGGCTCTCTTCAGTCAAATAGAGCCAAAAACATTTCGCTAATTGTTTCAGAAACAGCGAATAATTACCCCTTAAGGTCTAGATTGAATCAAATACTAAGTGGTGGAGAACGACTTGAAAACTTTTGACGTGACTGTCTTGCTTGAACCGCCAAACATTGGATTGAGACTATATATGACTCGGTGGCATGTCAATTCCATGTTATAATTCAAAATGAACAAATAATCTATTATAGGAAATTCAACCAAATCAATTTGACAACTCTAGAACACGGGTAGCTGAGCTAATAAAGAAAGAAAAACAGAGATTTAACTGGAGATAGGCTACTCTCCTTTAACAAATTTTGGATCAAGATAAAGTTTTCACATATTTAAGTATAAAATATAACACTTAGAAAGAGCTAATACTGTTAAATGTAATAATGAATTTTAATAATCAACTCAAGATAAACCATAAACTTATATAAACAATGATAATATAAAAATATACATGTTTTGTAAGTCCATCGATCTTTGAATAAGTTATTCAATTTTAAATCATTTTTAACAAAAATTGTTTAAAATTAAGTTTACAAATCTTTTGGTACATTTTTTTTTAAAATACGCGAAACAGTCTAACGAGTCATAGAAAATTGTATACTTGCGAAACTTATTTAAGCAGAAGCAAAAGTCCAATAATTATTTACATTAACCTTGTTAGGTTTATCAAAGGCCTAATAAAGGTATCCTTTTTTTTCATTAGATCTCGACTCATTTGAATTAGATCTATTATTGGACGATTTCTTTATCTTTATACAATATCAAAGTTTAATTTTATTAACCTTAAATTTGAAAACTAATAACTAATAAATTTCAAATAGGAAGAAATTCTAACATTTTCTCCCTATTGGATAAGAGAATAAAAATAATATTGTATCTATCAACTTTTATAAACTATTTCATATAAAGATAACTGAAGTCTATCATTTAGTTCCGTAAGGTTTTCAATATTGGAAGATACCAAAAACTTGTGCTATATGTGACACATTTCTACTACAATCTTGCATATTTAATAATATTACTAATATGAATGGGAAAATAGAGTGTGACAAACAACAATATTACCTAAATAATTTATAATGCACTATGTTTTATTTATAAGACTCAATTTCTCTTAAATTTATGCTAAATTAAAATAAAGAAGTTTTTTTTCTCTTACTATGTGCTAAACTACACCAAAGAAAGCTTTAACAGGATTAAAACTTATATTCCCTTATGTCCTAATAAAACCTCGTAACATTTCAAGATACCTGAATGTGTCATGAGGTATAGGATCAAGTTCAAACTGTATTATGCCTAATAACTTGTAATATGCTTAAGAATGATACCAATCTTAAGACTTTTACATATATTATGACAATTTAAAATAATATGTAGAACTAAGAACAAAACAATGATCATCTATATATATATATATATATATATATATATATAAACAATGTACTTATAATACATGAAAACAAAATTGCATTCTAGAGTAAATACATAATTATCTCTAACTAACAATCTCAAAGGACTTCAAAATACCCATATTATAGATATGCATTTTAAAAATGGCAAGGTGAAGACATTTAGTTAGAGAATTAGCCAATATATGCTTAGTCAAAATAAGCTTTACTATAATGTAATCTTTTTGTACAAGTTCCTTTATGGTCAAATATTTGACCTCTAAAATCTTAAACACTATGACATTTATATTGTTGTTATTGAACAAAATTGCAAAAATATTGTCATAGTACAAATAGATAGGTCTAGCAACTAAATTAGCGATAAATAGTTTAGAAATCAAATTTCTTAACCAAACCACTTATGAAGCAACCCATAACATGCAACAAACTCTACATGTATAATGAAAGAGTTCATAAGCGTCTACTTAACACTTTTCCATTAAACAAAACCATTTGTAATATAAAGATACAACCTAATGTAGACTTTTTGTCATTGGACAAATAGTAACGTTAGATTATCTGTACCCAATCAGATATAGTTTCTTAACTTTCTTATACTGATGCATATAATCTTTTATTCCTTGAATATATTTCGAAACTCATTTAACTACATTTTAGTGGTATATACTTGTGTATGATAAATATTTACCCAATAGTTTAATAATGAATGCAATATCTAGTATAGTATAGAACTAAGCATACATCAGGCTGCCAGTTCTACTATAATATAAAACATTCTTCATAGTCTCTCTTTCTATTTTGTTTTCTAGATATTGTGCCAAAAGATAACCTCTCTCACTGAGGGATTGGTGTTATGCAAGGTTTATAATAGATAATCTCTCTCATTGAGAGATTGGTGTTATGCAAGGTTTATAATTTTTCTTTGAATCCTTTGCAACATACTAATAAATGCTTTCTCATTTATCTTTTTAGGTTTATATTTAATGCATCTTATTTATTTATTTTTGTTTATGGTGCTTACTTCATTCATATTTGGTCTTTAAGTTGTAATTTCACTTACTTAGAGTAAAAGGGATGAATGTAGACAAGTTTAGAATGATTTGAAGTTCTTTTGACCAAGTTATGGAGATGGAGAGCAAGAACACGACCTAGTACACATCTGGGTACTATTCTCTATTATTTCTAAATTTCATCTTACATGGTTGTGTTTGAAGAGTTTGAGGCATGTTGATACATTATGTGTGTTGCACACCCATGTTCAAGAGGTAAATGCCCGTTTTGTATGCTAATGAATTCATATTCATATTTTGGGTCATGTTTATAAACATGTTCACTTTGAATGAGACTTCATGTTTCTTTTAAGTACACGACCTAGTACACAATTGTGTATTTGTCCTTGTTTCCAACTAAATATAAAATTTGAATTTTAAAAGACAAAACAAGGGAGCAAATAGAAGAGAGGTTTTGGAGGCACAATTCAATGACCTAAAATGGTAAAGGAAACTAAAAACAGCAAGGAGACATATTTGGAGTGTATTTCCCTCGATCTAAAGTGAATCTTGTGATGATTAAAAGGGAATTCATCATGTTTCTTTTAGTTTCCTATTTTTCCTTTAGTTTTGATATTGTGTCTTCCACGAGGAGTTTTTAAATAAGCTAATGCAACTATAAAAGTTTTAACCGAAAAGAGATTTGTATTAATCAACATGGGATTAGTTGCTAATAATCTTAATAAAGATATTAACATAATTGAGGAATTTCTATGGTCCAATGGACTTTAGGTTAGATTGAAGTGTCAAGACTTAGAGGGATTCATTTTCAGGGTACTATCATGTCTATTAATTGTTTCTTGATTTAATATTTGTTCTAGTAAGTTATTTATATTGATTTGTCTTATTTTATTGCTTTAATTTTGATTTTGATCAATCATCATCGTCATATTTTGTCAGTTAACTAATAGGAAAAAAGGTTTAATATTAGTATTCAAAGTCTCTATAGGATCAACACTTGTACTTTATAAGCTATCCTATAAAGTGATAAGTACACTTGCTTAGAAAAATCTATACGGTAGAACATTGAACATCAAGTTTCTGGCACTGTTACTAAAGACTAGGATATTAGGAATCTTTAATTTCTATTAATATAGCCATTATTCTTCTTTTTCATTTGTTTTATTTTATTTTAATTACTGGATTCCCTTTATTTTATCATTATTTTAGGAGCTCAACTCATTTATGACCTAAAATGATGCAACTGAGTTTATTGAAGAAGAAATTGAAATTGAGAGAATATGTTTTCATAACCTTGGAATAAGACCTAGAGATACGCAAGAAGAGTTAGATTGACAGTTTAAAGTCGAGCAACCAAAAACCTTGGTAGAATCGTAGAGGACCATATTGAATATACGAGACCATCGTTAATTGGAATTGAATCCAGTATTTTCAAGCCAGTTGTTACAATAAATAATTTTGAGATCAATCCAAATATTATTAAGATGATATAGTAGTGTAAAAAAGTAAGTCATGATGTAAAGTGGCAGATGAAAACATTACTTGATGAACATTAATTTGAGAAAGATAGAAGGGAAAGATTGAATTTTGAAATTGGTAGTGGAAGTTCGTTTTCTGGTTTCTGTGGTGATTATGGAAATGTTGAAGGTGGAAGTGGTAGTGGTAGTGGTACTGGTAGTGTTCCATCTCAGCCTCAGGATCCTGAAGAATCTGAT
>JAOTBA010020516.1:0-10116 GCA_025629845.1 Erythroxylum squamatum
GTCATGAATGCATGTACAGTTATTTTTCATGTGCGCATTTCACTATTTACATGTAAGACTATGCATGAATATTTCAAAATGAGCCTAACACTCTTAGCCCTGTCCAAATTACTATTCTACCCTTCCCATCGGGGGTGGGATGTTATATAACTGAACAACAATTTCAATTTATCTACCAAACGTGCTAATTTATGGTCATTAACTTGACCTTGCATCCTTCAAAACTTAGCCGGATCAATTATGAGTGGCTTGCTTCCTCCCTTATTGCCCAATTTCAGCTTCGTAGCTTGTAAATAAGCTAAATTTTGGAAGATAATCAAAAGGAAAATATTGATAAAATTAAGGAAACTAATTAAGTTTAGTAATGTCCTTTTTACTAACAAATTGTCAATAAAATAGGGAATAACAAAACTTCCTGAATCTTTTATTGAATCTAGCAGTTTGTCCCATAAGAGGGTGAGCTGCTCTTATTCTTCCTCAGTCAACCCCATCTCCTCTTCTTTTTTCACATCATGAACAAAGACTTTCATATCTTCTTCAAGCTCTATGTCTTGTATCCTTTGTTCTTCTTCTCCTCTTCTTAGCTTCTTGAACAAAGACTTCCTTATATTCTTCAAACTCAATCTCTACTATCAATTGTTCTTCTTCCTCTCGCTCCTTTAAAGATTTGACTTCATCAATACTCATGAATGAGCTACCCTCCTTCAGATTCTTTAATACCCTATTCATGTTGAATTTCACTTGTTCATCTTCAATCTGAAGGATGAGGTTGTCTTTATGGAAATCTACCAGAGCTTTTCCAATGGTCAAAAATGGTATACCAAGAATTATCGGACAATGTTGATCCTCCTCAATGTCTAGCACGAAAAAATCCACAAGAATGATAAACTTGTCCACTTTTACAAGTACATCCACCACCATACCAAACAGTTTCTTTGTCAACTGATCTGCCAATTAAATATGCATAAATGTTGGCTTCACCACTCATAGCCCCAGTTTCCTAAAAAGCAACAAGAGCATAAGGTTTATACTTGTGCCTAAGTTGTATAAACATTTTGAAATCTTTAGATTACCAACTACACAGGGTATCGTAAATCTCTTTGGATATGTCAACTATGAGGGCATATGGTTGGTAATTAAGGAGTAGGAGGTTTTGGTCATGGATACTATTTGATTATCATCCCAAGTCCGCTTGGCAGATAATATGTCTTTAAGGAACTTCGCGTACTTGGGCCTGCATTTCAACATTTACACAAAATATAAGTAAATTTTTCATTTCTTTAACTTTTCCACGAACTTTGTAAATGGTACATCTAATTTGTTCTTCTGAAGTCCTTGCGAGAATGGTATTTTCAGTGTGTAAGGCGGAGGAGGAATGTATGGAGGGTCCTCATTCTTGTCTTCATTCTTTTTCTTTTTCTCTTGGTCTTCTACAAAGTGGGTCTTAGCTTGTCTTTCCACCGGTTCTTCTAGCTCTTTCCCATTCTTAAGCGTGATGGCCTTACATTGCTCTCTTGGGTTTACTTACATATTGCTCAAAAAGTTTTCCACTCTTCTCTTACAGAATTCCTTGTAAAGCTGGCTCATTTGAACCTCTAGGTTGTGAATAGAAGAGACATGATCTTCTGTTATTTGCTCAAACTTCCCTTCTAGTCTCTTCTAGGCCTCCTCCATGTGCATGAGCTTGTCTATGATCTTGCCCAATTTAGAATCCCTTAAACTGGACTCATCTTGTTGAAATCCTAGTAAGCCTTGAATTCCTATTTAAGGTCTTACATTGTTATACCAAAAGAAATCTGAGTGGTTTTGCCACCCCGGATTGTAAATGTTCCAATAAGGATGACTACTTCCCTGACTATGAAGTTCGTACAGGTCCCTTTGCTCCCTATGATATATCTCCTCCATCATCGATCTTTCTATCTCTTATTAGCATTTAACTTTTTAGATTATTCATTAGTGTCATGTGATGCCCAAATCGACGTATCTTCAACTTTGCGCCTAAACTACCTTTTTTTATTTTAAATCTCTTTTGATTGGGTACCACAACCACAAAAATTGGTGAAAAATCCTTAAAACAAAGGAAGTCAACTAGTCCTAAGCTAACCCCAGCAATGGCACCAAAAACATGTTAAGCAAGTTTTAATCTTATAAACCCCTTAATATTTCTGCAAGCACACGAGTCGTAGCGTAGTATATGAGGTGTTGATCCCACGAGGAATTAGTGAATCGAATCCTAATTTATCTAAGGCCTAAAAATGTAATTAAAATGAAAATGAAAACTAAAAAAAAGTAAACAATCAAATATGGAGTGATTGAAATGAGAATTATAAATTAATGCAAGAAATCAAATTTGAACACCACCAATTGATAGTTTGAAATTCAAACTAGAAAGATTAACAAGTTATAAGAAATGGGATTTATTACCGAAGCATGCAATTACAACAAATAATCACAACAGCCAACATCATTAACAACAAAAGCAACTGGATTGACATTGATATTGAATCAAGTATAAATCCATAAAAGAAGTTAGAACATCCTTAACCCAAAATTCACCATTGTCAATTCCATCTCATTCATCAAATGAAGAAGAAAAGATAACTTGGAGGATTGGAGGTTGAAGCAACTGAAGCTCCACCTTCTTCTTTATCTTTTTCTCTCCCTTCCTTCTTCCTCTTCCTTAGCTTTTTTCCCAAAGTGGCAATTGGAGGCTCCATTTCTAGATCATTTTTTTCTTATGTTATCTTTTCTAATTAGGGTAAAAACTAGGTTTTACCCAGGCCCAAAAGTCCAAAATAACCCCCGAGAAATTAAGTTCGGGAGGTCAGTCTGCTTCTATCGATTAGTAGGCCATGACTATGGGCCCCAAGCTATGATCGTGGCCTACTGAAATGGTCTCTGTCACAACCCAAGCCACAATTGAGCCTGATGAAATGGTCTTCGTCACAATTATGGTCCTGGGTCCTCTGTCAAGCTTCCTACAAATCTGCTTCGTTCTTCGATATCTAATCTCAAACTCTAACAAACACATCAAAGCACCTCAAACACACAAAATTAAAGCTCAATAGCATGCTTTAACCTAAATAACACTCAAAACACAAATATCTAACCAACTAAAACAATTATAAACTTAAACATGCATAAATCAATTAATTAATACTAAAAGCATACTAAAATACCTACTAAAACATCATCCAACCTACAACTATCAATATGTATGATAAAAATTCTTTATATAGGCTAAAACTATCAAAAAGGGCCTGGTTTGATAGATTTATAAGATTTATGAAGTCTCAAAGTTTCTTACAAGGACAGTCTGACCATATTCTATTCATAAAAGCTTCTACGGAAGGAAAGACTACGATTTTAATTGTGTATATAGATGACATTATCCTCACTGATGATAATTTTGAGGAAATTGAAAATCTTAAAAGGGATCTCTTAAAGAAGTTTGAAATCAAAGACGTAGGGTCTTTTGGATACTTCCTAGGGATGGAAGTTGCTAGATCTAAGAAGGGCATAGTAGTCACCCAACGGAAGTATATCCTAGAATTTTAAAAGAAATTATAATGAGTGGATGTAAACCATCAGTTACTCTTATGGAATTCAACTCAAAGATGGGTGGAGTTAAGGGAGGAGTTACAGTGGATACATGTCGATATCAATGAATGGTAGGAAAGTTAATTTATTTATATCTATCTAGACTAATATTTCCTTTGTTGTCAATATGGTAAGCTAGTTTATGCATGGTTCTTATGAAGAACACTTGGAAGCAATGTACATAATTTTAAGAAACTTAAAGGGAACTTTAAGGAAAGGATTATTCTTCAAGAAAAGTGATCAATGGAGAGTTGAAGTCCACACTGATGCAAACTAGGCGGGGTCTCTTATTGGAAAAAGATCAACTTCTGGATATTGTAAATATTTGTGGGGAAATCTAGCAACCTAGAAGAGTAAAACATAAAATGTGGTAGCCAGAAATAGTGTGGAGGCAAAATATAGGACAATGACTTAAGGAATTTGTGAAATAATCTAACTTAAAAGAGTAATGGAAGAACTTAAGAAGCCAATGGAGCACCCAATAAAGTTATTTTGTGATAATAAAGAAACTATCAATATTGCCAACAATCTAGTTTAGCACGATCAGACGAAGCATGTGGAGATTGACAGACATTTTATAAAGGAAAAAATTGAAAGTGGACTCATTTTCATATCATTTTACCTACAATATCGAAAGCAATCTCTCTACTAGTTAGGGGTAGGGCTGTATACTACTGGATCTTCTTAAACCTCGTGTTTCAATGAGATTTTTTATTGGGTTATTGTTGTTATTATTGTTTTGTACCTACAACACAACAAGTTGCTGATGCCTTCACCAAAGGGTTGCTAAGACAGAATTTTGAGTTCTTTATAAGCAACTTGGATATGATCAATATGAGGGTGAGTGTTAATATTATAGAAATAATCTTTATAAATAATTAGTTAATATTCTATTAATTAGTAGCTGAATTAATGAAATTTTACTGCTTAGAGAATAAATAAATTCTTCTTAATTTAAAGAGGTAATTAGGGTTGTATTGTCTTATATATTCTTTGTCCTATTCACAAAAAACTTAAGGATTGCTTTTGCTCTTTCTTAAAATTGAAATTTATGCCCTTCATTCCATAGTATTGTACATCAATGGCCACATCATAAGGATAGAAAAGTGGCACAATTAACGGTTCGATATTTTTGTCAACAATGGTTGGTATTCAACAATGGTAGACAGCCAACCATTGTTGAATGCCTACCAAAATTGACAAAGAGATGGTAGGCACCATTGTGCCCACCATCTTTGAATATTTAAGGGCCAAATGCTCTCCTGCCTATAAATAGGCAGGAGATGAAGCATGAAGAGTAGCAATATAAGAGCAGAAAAATATAGAGAAGTGAGTTGAGAGAGAAAAGAGAGAAAAAGAGATAGGCAAAAATATTCTGTACATTTTTGTGGGTCTAGTTTCTCCTTGTAATTCTCTAGTTTTTCCAATGGCAAAAGTCTTTTATCCTTGCCCGTGGTTTTTATCCTAATTTGGGGGGTTTTCATGTAAAATCTATGTGTTTATTACTATTCCCTCTGAGAAAGCCAAATCTTCCTATTATTTCTGTCTCGGTGAATTTGCATCCCTATAATCTTGTTTGCCTGTCCCAAGTGCTTCATTTCAAATTCCCTAGGCAACTGTACCTTCAATTCTTTGATACGATCATTATTGGGGCCTGCTATCAACATGTCGTCTACATATAGCAGTAAGACTATAAAATCATCTTTCTCAAACCTCTTGAAGTACGCACAAGGGTCTGCATTCAGTCTGCTGTATCCAAGGCTTATGATGAAGAAATTAAATCTCTTATACCAACACCTCGGCGCCTGCTTTAAACCATATAGAGATTTTTTCAACCTGCAAACCAAGCTCTCTTTCCCTTTTTCTTCAAAACCTTTTGGTTGGAGCATATAAATTTCTTCTTCAAGCACATTGCCAGAACTACTCGAACTGTAGTGAGTCGAACCATAGGAGAAAATATTTCGTTAAAATAAATACCTTCTTTCTAAGCATATCCTTTTACCACCAATCTAGCACGATATCGGTCTACTTGATCATCACCACTCCGTTTGATCTTGTAAACCCATTTATTGCCAATAGGCTTTCTTCCTTGCGGTAATGATACCAGCTCCCATGTCTTCTTCTTATGCAGAGCGTCAATTTCTTCTTGCATTGTTGTCATCCACTGAGATGCATCTGAACTAGTCATTGCTTCTTGAAGAGTTGATGGCTCTCCATCCTCAGTTAAAAGATAGTATGCAATATTGCTCTCCATAATATAATCTGAGTGTCAGCTCGGTGCTCTTCTCATACGAGTTGGTCTCTGAGCATCTGGAACATCATATTCAACTGGTACTTACTCCTCGTGCTCTGGTGCAGCTTCAGAAGAATCATTTTGATCAACTTCCCTATCCACTTGTACTGTTGTAGTTTTTGGATTCTCTTGTACAGTGCCAACATTTTCTACTTGCTCTTGATCCGTATCTTCCACGAAGATAACATTCCTGCTAATAACAATCTTGTGGGCAGTAGGATCCCACAGATGATACCCCTTCACACCTTCAGCATATCTTAAGAAAATGCATATTCTGGATTTTGGATCCAACTTTGTAGTTTCTTGGGCATTGAACATCACATAGGTCGGACTTCCAAATATATAAAGGTTGGAATAATTCACTGGTTTACCAATCCATATCTCCATCGGTGTCTTCAACTCAATTGCAATTGATGGAGCTCGATTGACTACATAATAGGCAGTATTAACTGCTTCTGCCCATAATTTCTTATCTAAGCTTGCAGTTTTCAACATCGGTCTTGTTCTTTCCAACATAGTTCTATTCATCTGCTCTGTTACTCCATTCTGTGGAGGAGTGTATGCCGTTGTGAACTACCTTTTGATGCCTTCTTATTTGCAGAATTCATCAAATTCTTTCCCAGTATATTCACCTTCATTATCTGAGCAGAAACACTTGATCTTCTTACCAGATTCGAGTTCCACCCGCGCTTTGTAAAATTTGAAAGTTGGAAACACACCTGCCTTCTGCTTGATAGGAAACACCTAACATTTCCTCAAATAATCATCAATGAATGATACAAAGAAATTTGCTCCTCTTAGGGACGTAACTGGTGCTTGTCATACTTCAGAGTGAATTAATTCTAGAATTTCTTTGCTTTTGAACTTGGATGTATTGAACTTCAATCGATGTTTCTTACTCACAATGCAATGCTCACAGAAGGGTAGTGATACCTTTATGAGACCTGGAAGTAGATTCTTCTCTCCAAGTATCTTCATTCCTTATTCTGACATATGTCCAAGCTTTCCATGCCACGTCATTGCAGATTTGTGGTCTGGACTAGTCACCGCAATAGATGCCTCTTCTTCTTGCAAAGTTACTCCCTTCAGTATGTACAGATTTGCAACAATCTTCTCTGCTTTTATAAATACTAGTGCTCCTTTAATCACTTTCATGATCTTGTTTTGAATCTCCAATCTAAAATCGAGATCATCCAGTTATCCTACAGACAACAAATTCTTCTTCAGGCCCTCCATATGTCACACTTTTTCAATAGTCTGAGTTGTCCCATCATACATCTTTAACTTGATGGTGCCGATACCAACAATCTTTAGAGCTTGATCATTACAGCTATACACAGATCCCTCAGAGACATATTCATACTGATGGAACCATTCTATTCGAGAGGTCATATGAAAAGTAGCTGCTGAATCGAGAAGTCATACGTCATCAAATCTTCTCTTACCTCTAATAGTCATTGCTGCTTCACAGACCATTGCACCTCCATCATCTGAAGTATTTGCGGCATTTTCTTGAGGAATAGAATCTTTCTTATTCAGATTTCAACAATCCTTCTTCAGGTGCCCTTTCTTGCCACAATTGTGGCACTTGAAATTCTTCTTACTCCTGGATTTTGATCTACCATGACTATGACTCCCACTTGGGCCACATTCCATTGATCTTCCTCTCATCACCGTCAAGGCCTCCGCTTGCTGCGAATTTGCCAGCCTGTCTTCCTTACTTTCGCACCGAATCTCTTCTTCTAGAATAGCAGCTGCAATATTGTCGAAGATTATAGTGTTTGTGTTGTTTGTTAGATTAATGATGAGTTGATCATACGAATCTGGTAGACTTTGGAATAGAAGTTCCGTACGTTCAATTATCTCTATTGTGTATCCCAATGATGCGAGTTGGGAAAATAGAGTGTTTAAAGTAATTAAGTGCTTTGTCACTGAAGTGGATTCTGCCATGTGTAAAGTGTATAGTTTCCTCTTCAGAAAAATTTGTTGTGGAGTGATTTGGCTTCGTACAATTTTGTGAGGTTATCCCATATTTCCTTCGCAGTTTTCTTTTCCTTTATGCTGGATAATACTCCATCGGCTAAAGCTAGGTGAAGATTAGCTACAGCATTCCCGTCCATCTCGTTCCATTTTTCATCTGTGACTCCAGCTGGCCGTTCACTAATAGCCGCCAGACAATTATCTTTCCTCAAAATTGCCTTTATCTTCAACTTCCACAATGAGAAATTGCTCCCATTGAACTTCTTAATCTCAAATTTTGCTGCTATTGCTTTTATCACGAACAGAATTTAGCTCCCACTATTTTACGTGAATAGTACCCGTATATATGAATAGTACCCATATGTATGAATAGTCCCTGTATGTATGAATAGTACTTATATGCATGAATAGTATCCGTATATGTGAATAGTACTGTACACGTGAATAGTTCCATATATGTGAATAGTACTGCACACGTGAATTAAAAAATAAATGAATGAACAGTTGTCACCTTGTGGTTACTATTTACTGACTATCACTGTGTTCACCGGAACTCCGAACGGATTATGCCAAAAAATTCGTCATAATTTTCTGACCTTGCTCTGATACCACTTATTGTGAAATTCGACCGGATTAGAGCAGGCTCGCAGCTAAATAGGACTGAGGGAATAGTAATGAACACACAGATTTTACGTGAAAAACCCTCAAATTATGGTAAAAATCACGGGCAAGGATAGAAGACTTTTACTACTGAGAAAATTGGAGAATTACAAGGAAAAATTAGACCAAAAATATACAAAATATGTTTTTGGATCTCTATTTCTCTCTCTTCTCTCTCTCACTTCACTCTCTCTTTTTCTCTTCTGCTCGCTTGCTCGCTTGCTGCTCCTCTTTATGCTACTCCTGCCTATAGGCAGGAGTGGCTTGGTTGTGATAGGCATTCGGTGCCTAACAGCACAGCAGCCAACAATTGTTGATAGCAGCCATAGCTGTTGACAACTTTCACTCTATTCAAATTCCATCTTAAAGAATATGAACATTATAGTACAAATTATTTCATAAAGTCATCTTAGTTACTTTTATCTCAAGTTATTTATAATTAGCTAATTCGATTATTGAAGAAACATATGCAAAAAGAGTAGAGGCAGTATTATATTATTTCTAAAATTGTCACTCATTTGATTTCATTCAAAAAGAAAAATATTACTAGGTCGGAACTCAAAATGGAAATATCCACAGCAAAGAAACCATGTAACCAATGAGAGCCATTACACTTGAATCCCTTCCACCGTCCAAAAATCCTGCAGAGTTCAGAAGTACTGGATTGTTGTTCTTAGAAGAAGGTTGTGTGCTACCACCTAGCTGTGCCTGAGGTGCGGCTACCGGCGAATTCGCTTCATTGCCTTGTACGTGAACTTTCAGCTTCAATCCCCCAAGACAGTGCAGTTTGTTCCCACAGACAAAGTACCTCGAACCTGGAGATGCCCAAAGAACAGTTGTGTTCCCTGTCGCGAATGTGCTTAGTACGTTGCTCGTGTTGCAACTACCAAAACCATCCTTTGTTACCTCGTCCAAGCTGTGGTAGGAAGTGTACAGGAACACTACACAGTTGACAAGTAACGAACACTCATGAAAAGCTGTTTTTATACTACTGAAATAAGAAATTAGTACTCACATAAAATGTCTCAGACAACAAATGTCTTGTCCTGTGCCCACGAATCAATATTGGTGGTTACGTCCCAACCGGAGGTATCTCCGACCATGTAAGTTGCCGTATTGCATGCTAACACGAAGGACAGACCAAGGAGAAAGGAAACCAAAACCAGATTAGGCATCTTTGTTAGAAACAATGTCAAAAATCTATGGAGATGTAAGTGTTATTTATATGTGGAGGTTGATGTTAGTACGTAGTGGGAGCTTTATTACGTACCCCGGATCTACATGAAAGGATTAAAAACGAAGATAATGCGGAATACCTAGATTTTGGTTTCATCTCTGATTCCGAACTCCAAACGACTCCGAATCTCCTGGGGCCTTTAGCGGAAAGTGCTCACCGACTCACGGGCAAGGCCTTTCTATAGTTTCCTCAAATCCCGAGTTTCCCTAACGGGTCAGGAATCCTTATGCTCGTGGATCAGCTTCTGAGTAACTGCACGAGACTTTACCTTATATAGCTTCCATATCGGGCTTCCCCATCACAAGGCCGATATGGACCCGGTCCACACTAATCGGGACCCATTTTC
>JAOTBA010020546.1:0-10115 GCA_025629845.1 Erythroxylum squamatum
TGCAAAATGATTTCTTAAAAAGTTTTGAAATCTACCGTTTCTCTAAATAAGGCATGTTTTCTTTTTCCGATCCAACATATAGATACCTCTCCCCCTAAGACGCGCTTTCCTGAGTATGAGAAGAGCAAAACCGTAAGAGCCTTGTCCTGATGGGCAACCCAAAGTGGACAATATCTATGGACGGGTGGTTTGGGTTGCTACAAATGGTATCAGAGCTGGTTCCCGACCCGATGTGCTAGCGTAGGATGCTGTCCCTAAGGGGGGTGGATTGTAAAATCCCACATCGGTTGGAGAGGAGAACAAAGTACGCCTTATAAGGGTATAGATACCTCTTTCCTATAAACGCGCTTTTCTAGAGGTACAAAGAGCAAAACGTGAGGGGTTTGACCCGAGGAGCAACCCAAAGCGGACAATATCTGTGGGCGGGTGGTTTGGGCTGTTACAAATGGTATTAGAGCCGGTTCCCAACCCGATGTGCTAGTGTAGGACGCTGGGCCCTAAGGAGGTAGATTATGAGATCCCACATCGATTGGAGAGGGGAACGAAATACGCCTTATAATGGTATGTATACCTCTCCCCCATTGACGAGTTTTCCCAGGTGTGTAAAGAGCAAAACCATGAGGGTCTTGGCCTAAGAGGCAACCCAAAGCAGATAATATCTATGGGCGGGTGGTCTGGGCTGTTACAAATGATATCAGAGCTGGTTCCTGACCTGTTGTGCCAGCGTGGGACACTGGGCCCTAAGAGGGGGTGGATTGTGAGATCTCATATCGATTGGAGAGGGAAATGAAGTACGCCTTATAAGGGATACCTCTTCCTCCTAAGACGCGTTTTCCTATAGGCAGGTAGAGCAAAACTGTGAGAGACTTAGCCCGAGGGGCAACCCAAAGCAAACAATATCTATGGGCGGGTAGTTTGAGCTGTTACAAATGATATCAGAGCTAGTTCTCGACCCGATGTGCTAGCATAGGACGCTAGACCCTAAAGGGGTTGGGCCCTAAGGGGGGTGGATTATGTGATCCCACATCGGTTAGAGGGGAGAACGGAATATGTCTTATAAGGGTATGGATACTTCTCCCCCTCAGACGCGTTTTTCCAAGTGGGGGAAGAGCAAAACCGTGAGGGTCTTCGCCCAAGTGGCAAACCAAAGCGGACAATATCTATGGGCTGGTGGTCTAGGTTGTTACACTACATATATATAAAAAGTAAAAAATAGTAGTATGTGAGTAAATGAGCTTAAATAATTTCATTTTCTGGCTCTGTAATAATAAATAGGTCAAAGTTAAAGAGTGTTACTAGTAGCCATTTGAGATAGTGACCTAGTTGAGTAACTAAGACTATTTATAACACGGTGTTTACTCTCACATCAAAAGGCTATGTGACTTTTCAAAAAAGCTTCTAAATGCTCTTATTTTATTTAAATTTAGTCTTCTAACAAAGGTTACAAAAATGTCTAAAAGTTTTAACATTTTTTTCTCATGCATGTTCATTTTACGCATTAAGTGGAATAATGTGAATTGAGTTAAAATTAGAAGAATTATGGAGTGAATTGGATTGATTTATAATTTTATACAAGTAGCTAAGTGTTTAAAATTCAATGAACTTTGTAATTGAATGAATAATGAAGAATCCTGACAGATGTCATTGATTTGTTTAATGCTTTCCCGAAGTTGTTTCTTATTAAGTTGAGTATAATGATATTGATTTGCTTGACAAAAAGAAAATGCTTGAGTGTGAGAGAGTTTGATAAAAGCTTAATAAATTATATTTCTAATCCCATGTTTAATGCATTTTTCTTATTTAATTGAGATTTTTTAAAAATTATTTTTGGAACTTTATTTGTTCCTGTTATGTTTTTGGATCTTAATTGCCTTCATAGGTAAAAAGCAGTTGAAATCGAGGTATACAAGTGAAGAATTTAAGTTGCCCTTAAGGGACTAGACTATGTGGAGATAGAGATAGCTATATCCATAACCATGTAACTCTATAAGACCATGTTTCTTGATAATTTTCAAATAATTGAAGCAAGATTGAGGGTACTATCATACACACAGCCATGCAGGTGACCGTGACTACACTAAAAATTCTAATTTCAAGCTATAAAAGGGTAAAACAAAGAGAAAACAACGAAACGTCTAAAGGATGTTCATACGAGCCTCAAGGGAGACTCCAAAAACACATATTGGTGGCCTAGGGTGATACAAAGAACGAAGAACATGTAAAGGAACATATTTGGAGTGGATTTCACTTAGAATAAAAGGGATCTCATCATGGTTATTTTAGTTTTTTGTTTTTCTTTAGTCTGGATGTTATGATTATGAACAAAACTTTTGTTGGTACTTAGATTAGAACAACCCTCGTATTGACCTTGTGATTTTGTTTTAACTTAATTCATTTTTTAGTTTCATTGGGATTCAATTATGTGTTCTTAGTTATTCTTGAATTAATATTGCTAACGTATTATTTCATTTATGATTTCATGCAATTGAGATTGTGTAATCCTTTTGTTTGAAATAGATCTACCTTAATTGAAAAGAGTTACATGCATACTTAAAGGTAGGTTGACATAGATATTCCATATTACAATCTTTGGGGTTTTAACTAGAAAGATATTTAAGTTAATTAAGTAAGGGTTAGGTATTAATAGTTTATACAAAAGATATTAACATAACACAGGAATTTTCACAGTACAAAAAACTTTAGATTAAACTAAATATTGAAATTATGATTGCATGAGAAGTCTTGGGGGGGTTCAGAGTTCAGGTACCATTATTTTATTTTATTATTTCAAAGTTTAACTTCATTATAGTTTGTCAATTATGTTGGCCTATTTTAGTTTATTATTTTAATTTCGCATTTGATTTATCATTATAACTATAATTTATTGGACTAGATTATAGAAAAATGGTAAGTACAAGTGATTCTAGTCCTCAAGGGATTGAATAGAACTCGCTATTGCTGGGTACAACTACACTGTTGGCTTGTGGTTAAAACTAAAAAATTACAATTCACAAATCAATCACCAATATGTTTGACATCTTTTTATGAATAAGATTTGAAAATGAGTCTATCGGTGCATCTTTACTCCATCATAGTCCCTGCCTAAACTAGATGTTGTGATTTGAGAATTGTTAATCGAAGAAACTTGTCTCAACACCTTAAGAGTTGAGCATTCATTTCCACTAACAGATCCTATAGGGGCCACTCCAAGTACTCCTCCTCATCATATTTCTTAGATTAATTATATTTTAGCTATTACTCCAGGTTCTTCTCGCACTATAACATGTAACTATTGTAAGAAACTTGGACGTATAAAGGGTAATTGTCATAAACGACCTTAGAATCGATAATCTATTACTTCCAGTACTTCTAGTAATTCTAACGTAAGTTCTTCTAGATCTATTTGTCCTTCCACAATTATTGCTCCTATTGTGAGATCCATAACAATTCATCCCCAATATTTACCCTTCAAGATGTTCAGGTTATTCCTCAACAATTGCAATCTCCCTTTAGATCCTCCATTCTTTTTTTCACTCTAGGTTCATCTTTATGGTTCCTTGTTTCTGCCTACTGGAATCATACAACATCTAATTCTTCCTTGTTTTCTTCTATAAGTGTTCGTCTTATTGCACCAATTATTATGTCTTTGAGGTACCTTGATGTGTTTGTTAATGTTTTAGGGTCAACGACGAAGAACGAAGAGGTTTCAGAGAGACTTAGACCCAAACAATGACCTATGATTGTGGCTCATCTGCCACAATCGTGATAGAAGCAAGGGAGACAACCCACAATCTTGGCCAAATCACCACGATCGTAACAGAACACGATCGTGGCCTGCCTATCACAATCGTGATAGAAAGCTTATAAGTGGCCTATGATCGTGGCCTGCATTGGGCAGACACATAGACATAAAGAAAAGTCAAGTTTTGAGGGGTTTTTCGGACGTTTCAACCATGAAAAAAACCTTAGGATTTCCCAGAACACATCAAGTATATAAAGAATGAGAAAAAAGAGATGAGGGAACTTCTTGCATCAGCCACCATCAAAAAACCTAGAGAGAGTTTATCGAGAGATTAAGAAAGAAACGAATGAAGACAGACGTAGAGAAGAGGCCAACGTGAAGTACTTCCCAGAACAGGAGGTTTCCTAGCATTGTTGCCTTCGTCATCCATTCAGATATGATTTTTTGACGTGTTTCAATTTTATTTATGTATAGAATTGGGATAGCTATTGAGATAGGATTTTATTAATGTTGAGGAATGTCTAAACTCACCTTCGAGTTGTTTTTATCTTTAGTTCAATAAAAATCTGATTGTTTATGTTATTTGGAATCATTGTGATTAATTTCTGCACTTACAAAATTTGGTGATAGACTCAGAGGGTGAATCGAATGAAAAATAATTAAATTGGGCTAACGAGAGTTAGGTGATTTAATAAGAACGAGAAATCAATCAAATCGGTAATTGTGTGAAGATAGATCCCACATAAGTTCCCAGGAGTCTATTGAAAAACTTTGAATCTAATAGGGGTTGGATAAATTGTGAATTGAAAATTTGCAATTTTTCATAATCTGATTAGGGTTTATAATTTAAGGCTATTGGTTATAACTCGAAAGAGAGTAATCAACCTTAGGATCATCCAAGACCAATAATTCAACAATTCATAATTAATTAGATTAGTGTTGAAGATAAGTAAAAGTTCCCCTTTCTCTCAATTGGTAGTTCTTTAGGTTGATTCTTGATGTGTGTGTTGCAATTTGCTGATTTGTTAATATTTTGTAATTAATTATTGAATTGAGTTGTTTGATTGAATCAATTGATTAAATTGCATCATTGTTTTAGTTTAGTTAATTTTGAATTTCTGCAATTAGTTTTGGCCTTAGATTTTAGGATTAGATTAACCCTCTTCATGGGATCGACACCTTAGGTACTACGTGAACGACCTGTACGCTTGCGAAATATCAACGTTAAAAAATTAAAACTGCATATATTGAAAAACTGTGATCAAGTTTTTGGGACCGTTGCCGGGGAGGTAATTAGTTTAGTTATATAGTTTAAGGCATTTAGTGTAGTTTTTAATTTTTATTTTCATTATTTCTTTTCTATTTCTAAAATCGTTCTATTACATGAACACAAGAGCCACGAGAAGTTTGAGTTGCGTAGCTGACAAAATAGATTTAGACATCACTCGACTAGAACAAACTATTAGGAAAACTTGACGTAACGAAGAAGAAGAAATTGCAAAGACAACAATGGCCGAGGAATTTCAGCAGGATTTGGACCACGGAGTGAACCAAAGATGACAATCGAGGACCCTTATGGACTTTATGAGACTAGGGTTCAATGCGGCTAATCAAGGAGTAGTTAGACCACCAGTACAAGCCGCATCATTTGAAATTTAACCAGCTCTCTTGAATATGCTTCAACAGAACGTGCAATTTTATGGACTAGCAAATGAAGACCCCAACACGCATATATTGAACTTCTTAGAAATCTGTGATACCTTTAAGTACTATCAGATATCGAAAGATGCAGTTAGAATTAGGCTCTTTCCCTTTACCTTTAGAGATAGAGCAAAGGTTTGGTATCACTCCCTTAACCCAACCAATGTTACCACTTGGGATCAGTTAGTCCGTGTCTTTTTAGATAAATATTTTCCTCTGACTAACACCACTAATATTATCAAGGAAATCGCTAACTTCCAGCAAGGTGACGGGGAAATGATCTATGAAGTGTGGGAACGATACAAGGATTTGTAATGGCAATGCCCACATCACAACTTGCCCAAGGAATTTTTGTTACAAACATTCTGTAATGGAGTTACCCCACATACGAGAGGCACGATCGATTCAGCATCAGGAGGATCATTGATGAGGAAGACAGTTGATGAAGCAGAAGAATTAATAGAGGAGATGGTGAGTAACATTTGTTTATAGAAGAATGAGCGGAGTAGACAAACTACTACATTCCTTGAATAAAAAAGAATTGTGGCTATTGATCAAATGATAAAAATGCAAGCGAAAATTGATAACTTGACTCGATAGCTCAACAACATGAAGGCATTGTCCTCAACTCCGGTGAAGGCCATAAAACTTAAGTGTGAACCCTATAGACAATTGGACCATGACACAGTGGATTGTTTCTTAATAAAGGAAGGTGATCCAAAGCAATTGAATTACATGGGAGCCCAGTATGGACGAGGAGGGGGAAACAACCCCTACTCCAACACTTACAACCCTGGGTGGAAGAATCACCCTAACTTCTCTTGGACAAACAATGCAGGAGGATAGTTCAGACCTCAAGGACAATCAGGATTCCAACAAGATAAACCAAGCTTAATGGAATCTAAGTTGGATAAGATTTTAGATAAGATTGGAGACATGGAGGATGCACATAGGAGGCTTGAGAGCAAATTTGAGCAAGTTACCAAGAATCACTCCTCTTTAATACATAATCTGGAGGTCCAAGTAGGTCAACTAGCTAAAGCAATATCTACTCGCAATGTAGGAACCCTTCCAAGTAATACCGAGTCTAACCCAAAGGAAAGGATCATATCCATCATTTAGTCCCAGGAAAAGGAACTTGATCATACAAAGGAGAATTAAGATAAACAAAAAGGACAAGTAATTATGGAACTCCTTCCAAGTGAGCTCAGAATTGAGCCAATCAAGGAATCTCAACCCAAATTACCATACCCTATTCTAGCGCAGTGGAAATAATTGTCAAGTAGGGTAATGAGGATTTCTGAGGAGGTTGACTGAAACAAGGTTGAGAACATAATAGAACACCTACAAACGAGGCTCACATTAACAGAATCAATGAAGAAGAAGGTTAAGGAGCGCGAAGCAGAAGAAAACCCCTACACAGCACAGAAGAAAGAGGATCCAAGGGATTTTTACATTCCTTGCAGTATAAATGGAGTTAACATAAACAGGACATTCGCGGATTTGGGAGCGAGTATCAATATGAAGCCCTACACCTTTAGTCAAAAGTTGGGGCTAGAAGAGTTAGTACCCACAAAGATATTAGCAAAGACGACCGACATAATAGTCCATCAACTGAAGGAGATTATTAAGGATGTGCAAGTACAAGTTGATAATTTTACTTTTCCCAAACTTCTATATATTAGATATTGGAGAAGATGTAGAAACCCCTATAGTCCTTGGAAGACCATTCCTGACCACTACTCACTTAAAACTTGAAGTTGATGGGGGGAACTAACTCTGAGGGTAGGTAAGCAGCAAGTAACCTTCAAAGTGTCAAAGAAAGGCAACAATCCTCCTTTACCTCTAACTAATGGCAAGGAACCCGAACCTCCAAGGCAATGGGAAGATATTGTGGATCCTAAGAGTGCCTTCAGAAAGAAGTAATCGCGTAGGAGAAGGCAAAAGAAGGAGAGCCACAAGGAAGGTGGAATCAAGAGCATAATAGCTTATGTGCAAATTGTTAAATTAATGACTGCACTACCATTGCACCACTCATTTGGACTACCATGAGCAAAAGAAAAGCATCGAGCTACTGACGTTAAAAGAAGCGATGCATGGGAGGTAACTTATGGAATTTTAATTTCCTTAAATTGTCTTCAGAAAGTTTGACTTCCGTAGTTAGATTATTTCATTTTCAAATAAAATCGGAAGGCATAGGATGTCGATGTGAATTCTATTATCGATGAAGTAAGCAAAGAGAGGTAAAAGAGCCACAAGGAATTAAGAAGGGATTTCGGAAAGTAGAGAATGACAAAAGAAGAAGAAAAATTAAAAATGGTAATTCGTGGCCTGCGGTAGGGTAAAAATGACAGACACACACATTTCACTTAAAATTTCTCCATTTTACCATCCAATCACCTATAAATACATTTCTTACTTCACTTTTTCACTCACTTTCATTTTCTTTTTATCTCTCTAAACTTTATCTCTCCAATTACTCTTAAGTCTCTTTACAAAATTTCAAACCTCCAAATTTCTTTTGACTTCCACTGACTTACAAGCTAATATGTCACACATCAAGCAAACAGTAAAGCATGATCAATCAGTGGGGCGAACACAAGTCTCAGGATGAGGGAAGAGGAATAGAGCAGCTGATTATGGAGCACCTTTCTTGATCTTCTTAGATGATGAAGGTACTCATTTCCATTCCCTTCGTAGTAAACAAATTATGGTTCCAAAATATTTTCACTTTGAAACTTTAGATAGATTAAAACTGTGAGACAAGGTCGAGAGCTTAGTTGAGAAAATTCAATGGGGTCAGTTCATTCAAATTCAAGTCCCAGTTTTCGAATAACTGACCTTAGAATTTTTTTACTTCTCTTCAATATGAATCCAACAAACCTATGAAAATGTGGTTTAGATTGTAGGGACAACCCTATAGGCTTGATTATGACACCATGTATGAAGTTTTTGGTTTTCCCGAGTCTTCCGTAGTGGATTAGCATGACAATTTCGATGTCAGTCCCTATTGGACATAACTAACAAGATTAGAGCATTTCAACGCTAAGAATGCACATAACAACATTATTAGGAGTCACGAACACTTGTTGATACATAAATTTATGTGGCAATTGTTTGTGACAAAATGGAAACCAACAAGTGTTTGATGAAGGAACTGTTTATGTTGTGGTGCATGGATCATAGCATCCCAGTTTGCACAACCACCCACATTTTTAGTACAATTATTGCTGCTCGAAAGAAGAGGAGCAATAATTTAGGAATGGGTTACTTGGTTTCGGCCATAGCTAATTACTATGGAGATGAGTGCAACGGACTTACTGTCTACCGTCCTGTGTTCATGAACCACCATCATCTATGGCAGGTTGAAATCTTAAAGTCCCATAATATGTAACTTCGGGATATTAATGCCAAGACACATGTCAAGGGCAGGACTGGTTAAGCAAGTTCAAGCACCCAACGACAACAAGAAGGGGATTCAACCAGTAAGGAGTCTGAAGATGAAGAAGATGCAAAATAACTGGGCCAGAAGAAGGTACTGGACACAATCTCCGTAAACACCAAGGTAATTATAGATACTCCTGCGGAGAACTCCAGAAGGATGAAGGAGATGGTCAACAATGCCAGAGCCAAGATATACGTCATATTCATTGTGATTTCAAGGCTCATGGCATTCAACTGCCACCTCCAACCCCATCACCAACTCCATCACCATAAACCCTATTCTAAACCCTTTCTTTCTTTTTACATTTAGTCTTTATTTTTTATTTTTATTTTTTTGTTTTACTTTAATTAATATTTCTTCTATCTTTATGTGTGTTTGTTATCACCTTCTCACATTGAGGACAATGTGTTGCTCAAGAGTGGGGAGGGTTATATGTTTATTTGAATGTGAATTTTGCATAGTATAGTTATTAGGTTGCATTCTGTGAATCGCGTGAATGTGTCAATTGCTTAGATGAATTGAAATTGATTTAAGTTTAACCATGGTCTATTAGGTCGTAGAGAATTATTAACTGGCAGAATTAGTAAACTGGAATATGCAGCTTAATTAGGATTTAGTGTTTAAGTGTAGCCCTCTAAATTGACACATTCATTCATAATTTGAGACCTTTTAACCTAGGTAGCTTTGCTAGTATTTTTTTTCATGAAAACGAGTAGCTAAAGCAACAAGGTAGGCAACCATGATCGTGATAGAAGCATAAGACTTAGCCTATGATTGTGGCCTGCATGCCACGATTATGGCAGAAAGCTTACAAGTGGCCCACGATCGTGCTTCGCGTCGGCCAATTGCGCAGACACACAGAAAAGTCAAAATTTGAGAGATTTTTCGGACCTTTCTACCCCGAAAAAACCCTAGGGCTGCCTATAACACATCAAGTATATAAAGAATGAGACAAAAGAGATAAGGGAGCTTCTTGCATCAGCCACCATCAAGAAACCCTAGAGAGAGTTCATCGAGAGATTGAGAAAGAGACAAAGTAAGAGAGATGTAGAGAAGAAGCTGACATGAAGTACTTCCCGGAACAGGAGATTTCCCGACATTACTGCCTCCGTCATCCGTTCATACCTGATTTTTGGTGTGTTTCAATTTTTTTATGTATAGAATTGGGATAGCTGTTGAGATAGGATTTTATGAATGTTGAGGAATGTCTAAACTCACCTTCGGGTT
>JAOTBA010020606.1:0-10111 GCA_025629845.1 Erythroxylum squamatum
TTAATAATCCCAAAAAGTCCATCTTACCCTTCCTTATAGGCTTATGCTCTTTTATGCTCAAGTGATCTCCCAAAAACATCCTTGAACATCCTTATTACATCAACACTTTACTTCCATTCATCCATTCAACAAATCCTACTAACCTTAACACCATTTAAAATTCCAAACATTAAATTGATCTAAACTCCAAAATTATTTTGAAATTATGCTTACTTAAGGAAAAAATTTCTAGGGTCCAACAAAAAAGATGACACTTAATATTATGATGTAACTAATGATAGAAGAGTGATGCACTTTTAAATACCTTTAGCATTTGGTGGATTTTCTTACAAACTTACTAGCGTTCTTAAAATTTGTAAAACAAAAGTAACCCTTTTTAAGATTCTTTGGACTAGGGATGTTCGTCCTTAAAGATCCTACATGCCTTTTTATGAATCTTTACAAGGATAAATTACTTTTAAGATTTAGGTATACATTCTAGATATAGTAGGGTGAATAACCTTCATTGTAGCTACCCATTTACGATAGAATACCTTGAGGCCTTAGTTATTAGCTTTTTTGCCTCATTTTTGTGATTTAATAGCTTTCCCTCTTGTAAGTATTTTTATATTATATATATATCTAATCCACTTCATCTTCCTTTACAAAGGTTACCTAGTTGATCGATGATGTAATTGGCTCTGCCTGCTCGTTACATAATACTCTTAGTGGGACAAAACCATTATTGGTCATTTTCTTTAATAGATAATCAACCTTGTGGTTTGATTGCCTAGGTATCATGTTAATGTTTACTTAGTATGTTCTCCTTCCTTTATTTGAATATTTCCTTATATTTTACTAACTTATCCTCTTTTACCTCATAAGTTTCATTAATTTGATTATCCATAAGTTGGGAGTTTGATCTAATAGTTATGAACCTGATTTAAAGTGTATTATCCAATTTAAGCCTATAGGGAAATGCTTTATGCTATATTATTACTGATGTTTTAAACTAATGTTGCACTATATATTGTATATTTATTCTCATCATCCCTTCTAAACATATCTTTACCCTGCTAAACATATCTTGGTTTCATGATCCATATATATAATCTATGTTAATATTCTAGTTAGGAGACCATTAAGACCTTATTAAGAAATTCAATAATAACCAAGATGGTGAAGTAAAAACTAAAAATAACCTATTTTAAGGTTCAAGGAATTTCAAATTTAGTGTCGTAAATGGTTTATATTTTGAATAAGAGGAAGATGCTTATAAATAAAAAAAAGGGTGATAGAGAGGTGAGTTATCATTGTGGCATATAAAGGAGTCCTTCCTATGTATACTTGAATATGTAGTTAACCTCAAACTACTATAAAGAGGCAAATTACGTAATTGCTTATGGAGGAAGGCTAGAAGTAAATCACCTTTTTTCTTATGCTTACAATATGGAAATGAGGAATTATACAAATCCATTATGGAAAGAGCAAGGATATAGTGTAGGAAACTTGATAAGATTACCTAGCTTCTAATAAAAACCTTATTTTTATAGTCAACATATCACATAGAAATTTTATAGAAGAAATGCTTGAGTAATTTATGTCTTTCGTAGGAATATAGCTAAAATAATTAGATAATTTGTGGAAATTTGAAAATTTTGTACATTTAAATATGGAGTCTATTCGCAACTTAGAGATAAAAGTTATACAATTGTCTAAAATGGAAAATGAAAGAGGTTAAGGAACACTTTTTTGTAATGGTAAGGTATATCTTGCAAATTAACTATATGCCATCAATTTAAGGAGTAGAAAAAGTATTTGGTACTAATGCAAATGGAAAGATGAAAATACAACTGTCAGGAAGAGTTAAAGGAAGAAGAAGAATATCAAGAAAATAGTATATAATTTGATAAATTTCATCCATATCTAGCACCAATGTTGATATCGGAATAGGATAGTTTTAAAAAAGAATCAAACCAATGGTAGTTTTAACAACACCTGAAGCTGTTATCATTTTGGAATTAGGAAAACAATTGGATAGAACAAAACCAGTGTCATGCTTACCTACATCTAGCGCAAATCTTCAAACAATACCCATATATTTAATAAATCTCATATCCTCAAAGGTTGAGGAAGAGAAAAAAAGAGATCAACTTTAAGAAATTCTTATCAATTTTCAAGAAGTTGCATTTTAACATTCCTTTAGCTGAAGCATTAGCTTAGATGTCATCTTATACAAAGTTTTTGAAGGAGATCATCTCTAGTAAAAGCAATCTTTAGGAGAATGAAATGGTGTATTTAATTGAGGAGTGCAGTATGATATTACAAAATAAGTTACTTTCGAAGTTAAAAGATCTAAGGAGTTTTTTGATTCCTTATTATTTTAATGCCTTTGATGAGTATAATTGGTAATCTGACTTAGGTGCTAATGTTAACCTAATTCCTATATCTCTTTTTATAAACCTTGGATTAGAAAACTGAAGTCAACTACAGTATCAATCTAATTAGCAGATTGATTTATTGGGTACCTATATATGGTAATGGAAGATTTACTTGTTAAAGTAGGATATTTCATTTTTTTGTCAACTTCTTGTTAATGAACATAAAGTATGATATTAGGGCCCCAATTATCCTATAGAGACCATTTTTTATTACTTGAAGGGTGATAATTGATGTAACTGAGGGTAAGCTAACATTAAGGGTAGGGAAAAGCAAGGAAGAATTCATCATATTCAAGACTTTAATAGGTCTTACCCTTGATGATCAATGACACTTAATTTCATTAACTTTATAATTCATATGATATTGTATAAAGTCACTTATGAGGATCCTTAGCAAGCATGTCTGGCTTTAGGAATGGATGATAAAAAGGAGGAGTAAGATTACGCTTTAAAGATAGAAGGTGAAGGCTAAAAGTCACTAGTATATTAAACATTTAAGAATTTAGGAGAACAAAAGGTTATGCTTTTACCATCTATGCTAAAAGAACCTACTCTTGAGTTAAAACAGTTACCTCCTAATTTATGGTATGTATATCTAGGAAAAAATGAATATCACGATATTATTTATTCTTCTTTGAGTAATAACTTGTTTAGGATTCTAAGAGAACACAAGATATAAATGCCTATTGTGAAGAATAAGAAAATGCCTCAATCCTAATATAAAAAATTTGTGCACTCTAAGGTAATTAAAACTCTAGAAGTAGGAATATCATATCCTATCTTTGATAGTTTTTGGGTGAGTCATATACATGTTACGCCGTACAAAGGGGATGTGACAATTGTAAGTAATAAAAAGGATGGGTTGATTCTTACTAGGACTATCACATGGTATAGGGTATGTGTTGATTATAGGAAATTGAATGCTATCACTCGAAATGATCACTTCCTTTTACCAATTATTGACCAAATTTTAGAAAGATTAGTAGGACATAAGTTTTACTATTTCCTTGATAGATATATGGGATATGATGTTTATAGGTATTTAGAGCATTTTTGCTTATAGGAGGGTACACATTAGATTGTGCAATCCTCCAAACACTTTCTAATGTTATATGATGGGTATTTTTTTCGACGTGGTGGAGAAATCAATCAAGGTATTCATAGATGACTTTTCAATTTTTGGGTCTTCTTTTGATGTTTGTTTGTTTAATATTAAACATGTATTGCAATGAAATGAAGGCACCAATTTAGTGCTTAATTAGGAAAATCTCATTTCATGTTACAAGAAGGAATTATATTAGGAAATAGGATCTTTAAATATACAATCATGTTAGATCAAGCTAAACTGGAAGTTATAAAAAGATTGATGCCTCCAAATTTAGTTTGTATTATCATGTGTTTTCTTAGACAAGCTAGGTTTTATTGATGTTTTATAAATTATTTCTTCTAAATTATTCAACCTCTATGTCACTTGTTGCAAAAATATGTTCCTTTTGAATTCACTAATAAATGTATTACTATTTTTGATAGATTGAAGAAGGGGCTAACTTTGGTTCTTATTATGGATACACCTAATTGGAAACTACATTTTGAGTTAATATGTGATGGTAGTGACTATGTAATGGGGGTTGCCTTAGGCCAAAAAAAGGATAAGAAACTTGATGTTATTAATTATGCTAGTAAAGTTCTTGATCAAGCACAAATTAATTAGGCTACTAAAAAGGATGCCAACCTAAGGGTAATTCATTGGATTATTCTTTTATAAGAATTTGAATAGGAAATTCAAGACAAGAAAGGGCTAGAAAATCTAGTAAAATATCACTTATGAAAACTGGAGCAAGGAGATTATGTAAATGAAAAACTTATAAATAATAAATTTCCTAATGAGATAATTTGGGTTATTCATTATAATGAACCCCTTTGTTTTTCTAATTTTATGAATTTTCTTATATCAATAATTGCTCTAAAAGTGGATGTAGTAATGCTAAGTACCAAATGATGTAATTTCTTGTAATTTCAATTATGATAAATTGTAGATAGATTATGTAACTCATTGTAATGTTGATTTAGCTCTTGCTATTATTAATACAATTCCATTTATTTTCCAAAAAAAGGAATTGTCCCAAAAGACCTTCCACTTTTGGAAGGAGAAGTTCCTATATGGCATGAAGTGCTACTATTAAGACAATCTGCTTTTAGTTCAAAGATGTTTTGATTGGATTATATGATGATATGTGCCTATAGAAAAGATGTGATAAATTTTTCATTAGTGTCACTTATCATCTACTGATATACACTGTCATTAAATTTTTGTAAAATGGGTTTTATTGACCTATATGATTCAAGAATTCCAAGAATTATGTGCTGACATCTAAAAAATGCCCACAAAAAGGAAATATTGGTAGGATATGTGAGATGACTCAGAATATAGTACTAAAAGTAAGGCTACTTAATGTACAGGGTTCGATTTTATAAGATCAAATCAAGCTTATAGGACTTAAGGAATGATAGAAAGGAATAAAAAAAGAGGATAATAGAATTATGAAAATAAATAAATAAAAATTAATAAGTAAATAAATTTGTAGCACTATATCCTTCTTCACATGGTAATACTTACATCTTGGTGGTACTTGACTATGTTTCAAAGGGGGTGAAGTTAGTATATTTTCCAATAATACTAGTGTTAATGTAATGAAATTCATAAAAAAGGAATATGCTATCATACATTGGGGCACCTTGAGTTATCGTTAATGATAGTAGTATACATTTCCAACATTATAAGTTCTTATCGCTTTTGTAGAGGAATGAGTACAAATTAAAAACCTCAACCATTTATCATCCTCAAATAAGTGGTAAAGTGGAGGACATTAAGTATATTTTGGATAAAATGGTTAATGTTTCTATGAGAGATTAGGTATTGAAACTTGATGATGCTCTTTGGACTTATAGGATAACTTTTAAGTCTGCCCTAGATATGTCACCTTATAGTTGGTATTGGTAACTCTTGTCACCATCTAGTTGAGATTGAGTATAAAGTTATATGGCTAACAAAGAAACTCAACTATGACCTTAAATCAGCTATAGGAAGAGGATGCTCTAATTAAATAAGCTAGATAAGTTTTGAAGATATTTTTTTAGGATGCCCACTTCTCTAAAGAGCGATTCAAGGTGTTTTATAAGAAAAATATCCTTAGGAGAGAATTTAAGGTGTGACAAAGGGTTTTCCTTAATTATTTTTTAAAAAATTAAAGTCTAGATGGTTTGGACCATTCTTTGTAATGAAGGTGTAACCCTGCAGTGCTATTAAGATTGAAGGTATAAAGGGGAGGCTATTTAAGATCAATGGAAACAATTAAAACATTAATTTTAGAGTGATAGTGTACGTGACATGAACATCATCTTTTTTGAGGAATAGCTGCAACTAGGTGATTCATTCCAACCATATGAATCATAAAAAAATGCTTAGAGGAGGCAACCCAACGTTTTAACCTTAAATTCTCTGAGTTCGTTAGTTTTACTATTAATTGATATAATGTCTTTGCTAAATTAGGATTTAAAGCATTTAGGTTAAAGTATTTGCACTTTTTATGTTACTTAATGTATATATATCATTATTAAGTTTAAACTCAAAGAAAATGTAATTAGGGGAAAAAAGATGGAAGAGATTGACTTTAAGCTTGAATTAGAAGTTATAAATTGACACTGCTTATGAAAAAGGCCAATATTGTTATCTTAAATAAAGATACATTTTAAGGTTATTGAAAAAGATCCAAACCAATTGTGGAGCTAGTACGGTGCTAGTCTCGTATTGGAAACCTTGTTTATAAGAGCTAATCTTAAACTTTTGATAACCACCTTAATGACTTTGGACCTACTCGAATGTATATATACATATAGAATTAGGATATTTTAGGTACTGATTCGATTAACTTATATCATTTATTAGTTATCTAGTTGACTTAATAATTTTTAAAGATTAATCCAAATTGGAATTTGCGATATATGAGCCACCATAATTTTATTTTTATTTATGCAATTTTTGGGTTTGTTGATTACTTTATTATCGGAGTTTCCTTTTCAGTTGTGTTAATACTAAGAGAATTTTTTGTATCCATTTAATTCCTTACTCTTAATTCAAAATATTGATGAAAATATTGTTCTAAGTATGGGGGATATTTTAAAAATTGATCCAAATTACATTTAAAATTTATTAAGATTTTTGTGTTTCTAGGTTTTCATTTGCTATTTTTATGTTGATAACGTAAGTTTATATATGATTTTTAGTTGAGATTGGTTTTGAACAATTAGCAGCATAATATGATTAAGTAATTTTCATAAAAAGTTTGATTTTTTTAAGTGCTAGGAAACAAAATTTGTTAAGGGAATACTTGATTTCACATATTTTGATTGATTTAGCATGGATTTGGGCATTTAACATATATCTTTTTTTTGAACGACAATACCTTCTTTGATTTTGAATTTCAAGAAATTGAATTTAATATTTATGAGATTATATGTTAAGATTTGTGCAAGCATGAAGATGATAAAGGCATTTAGGATTGAGTTAAGCTAAATTGCCAACCTTTTGTACATTATTTCATTAGTGAGCCCTTTATGCTTATATGAAATTTATTCTTTTTCTTTGTAAACCTCTCCAAAGAACCTTGAGTCTACAAGAAAAATAAGTATTGGCACCCTATTTCATGATTAGTAGAGCTTTTATTTATGACTTGATGTGGTTATTATATATGTCATGCAAAAGAACAAGTGGTGAGGAGCTAGTAAAGTGTATGAAAGTCGCAATGAAGACAGCGAATCTTATGTCAATTCAATATACATATGTGTATAAAAAGTGTTGAAAATTTGTTGGCATAAATTCTTGAGATTGAAAAAGTATAAAGTAAAAGGGTATTTACAAGAATATGAGTTAATATAATAATATTTGATTTATATGTATTGCTCTACTAATTATGATTATATTTTTCTTCCTTATTCCCTTTCCTTTGTAAACATATTTAACTCATTGTCCCCATTAAAACCTTATCAAAAGTCCTTTTGATCCTTGCTTGTATATATCTATTATAGTAGTAGAGATTGATTGACTGGTAAGTTAACTTTCAATGGAAGATGATGAGAGTACCTCACCAAATTTCGAAAACTTGTGTAAATGAGTCATATCTTATGGGGACTTCTCAATTCATAGCAATTGAAGTTAATAGAGGATGTGAAATAATATTTACTTTGACTTATTTGTATTGAGATTTGCTTATTAAATATTATGTATTTAAATTTTACAATTCAATTGAAGCTTGGATTTGTATTTTTTATTGTTTATTTTTAAGTTAACAAATATGTATACTAGGTCAATATTTTCAGGTAGATTTAAGTAAACTCTCAAGAGAATATAACTCCTCCACGAAGGACACTTAAAGGTTTAATTATAAGGGAATTTCATAGGTTGATATCTTAAATATTATTTAGGATCTATTTATATGATATTTGGCACATTTATAATCTATTTTATATGTATTTTCTTTTCTTTTCCTAAATTTAGTTTATTGTCTTAAAAGGGAATGAATTTGAGGGATAAATGCAAGATTTATTGTAACTTTCTCTGTAATTATCCAACTGATGATATTTTATAGCCATTTAAAAGATAAAAGGATGAAAAAAAACTTTGTAGAAGATTTCAAGAGTTAATGTAACTCAAAGAGGGTAAAGTGTAAAAAAAAATTTTTTTAGTGCTTTTATAAATATATATTTTAATTTGTTCAATACATATTATAATTCAAAAAGTATAAGGCTAGGAAATCAATTAAAATTTAAAAGGTAGACCTATTTATATCTAGAGAGGACTTATCTAAACTGGAAAGGTATGAATGATCTTAGAAAATAAAAGCTCAAAACATGTTCTGAATAACATAAAATGCTAGGAATAAGAATAAAGTCATAAAGCATAAAAAAAATGCATAAAGAGAGAAGGATACACTAGTCAAAATAATGCATTTTAATATAGATGAGAAAGGGCATCATAGAGATTAAGCAATGAATGAAAAACTTGGTTGAAATGTTATCTACGAAAGAGAGGGAGCACAAATTTTCCCTGCTATCATTGTGCGATGCGTCACACCTCAATTTGTACGCTTCAATTAGATAGAAATTGCAAGCTACAATTGTCAAACGAGGAAGATTATATGACCTAAATTGTATAATATGGTGTTTCTTTATAAAGAATTTTTTTAATCTTCCTTTGCCTGCCACATTCTACCCTACTATTTTCCCTCCCATTTTGATACATATCAAGAGATATAGGTCATTAATGTAGTCCATGTCAAGCTACCTGAAGCATTCATTCAAACTCAACTATATGCCTTTAGATTTTTATTTGTTTACTATACAACCTAATTGATTTTGACCATGTTATGGGTTCAACACCATTCTATAGGCATTTATTTCTTTATTTCCACTAAATTCAGACTCCATAAGTGTTAGCTATCTTTATAGATCAAAAGAAACAAAGTTTAGGCAAAATTGAGGCAGAAAATGATAACCAAAAGCTATTTTTGATGGACACACCAATATCTGACTATCAAAAACTCTGCTTCAAATGCTATGGTTTCATTCAATGTGATCAAAGAGAGCATGTTCAACAAAGATATTAGGATGAAGGAGATCAACGTCGACAATTTATAAGCTCTTATGGTGGAAAAGATAGGAAAAAGTAAGAGTAGATGTCCTATAGGGTATGGCAAGTTGAAAACTAGGTCAAAGTTGAGAGATGGAAAAATGACTAAGAGATCACTATTACACCAAAACCGGTCATATAAAGAAGTTCTACTATATATGGATAAGACACTAGAAGAAGAAAGACAACCAAAAGGATGAAGAAAACATTAACACGGCAACAACAACATCAAGAATAGATGATGAAACGTCATTAAATTATGAGACCAGTGATTGTCTCCATATTGGTCACTCATATTTAGAGTGGCTTATCGATACAAGGGCATCATACCATTGTGTTCCAAAGAAGGAGTATTTCATTAAATACAAGAGTGGTGATTTTAGAAGTGAGAAAATGGAAAATTAGAGCTCCATTAGGATTATCGACATGGGTGACATTTGAGTTTGTACTAATGTTGCATGCATGTTGACCTTGAGAGGTGTATGACACATTTCAAACTTCTGTCTAACATTTTTATCTATAAATATGCTTGACTAAGAGGGATACTAAAACACTTTTGGAGATGTTAAGTGGAAGTTGTCTAAAGAAGTCTTAACAAATGCTTGTCATAGATTGCGCTACATTTTATATGAGGCACACTTGAAGGTGTATGCTAGAGAATTACACATAATTTAAGAAAGCACTTCACCAGATTTGTGGCACTACAGATTGGGACACATTAGTGAGAAGGGGCTAAGTAACTAGCTGAAAAATCACTTATCCCTATAATGAATACAATTTCTATCAACCCTTATGATTATTATGTGGCTGGAATGTTGGAGTTATGTAAATATAGTCTGGAAAGCAAGTGTATTTACATATAACTTAATCTTCTTCCAGTTACTTTTGTAATGAAAACATTTATTATTAATAAAACTAAAGAATTTGGTTTTATTTGTATGAACATTATATATCTAGTCATAAGGTACCAAGATTCTTTTGTAAGTAATATACATATACATGGAGA
>JAOTBA010020617.1:0-10110 GCA_025629845.1 Erythroxylum squamatum
GGACCTGTGAGCGTGTGATGGAGTGAGGAGCTTTCTTGAAGATCCGACGCTGGTGATTGTCATTGGAGTGTTGTGATTTAGAGGAGTTCATCGGAGATGGCTGAGAACTTACCTCAGGGCCTGCAGCCTCCAACGTTTAACGGTGAAGGATACGCAGTCTGGGCAATTAAAATGAAAGTGTATATGCAAGGACAGGATTTATGGGAACCTGTTGAAGACGATTATGTTGTTGAAGTTAGGGGTGAGTATTCGGGTAATTCGGGCCGGATTTTCACTGTTCGGGCCCGGCCCGAATTACCCGAATTTTTTTTTGTCTTACCCGGCCCGAACCCGAACTTTCAATTACCCGAATTTACCCGACCTGATTTACCCGAATTACCTATTTACCTGGCCCGATTTACCCTAATTATCCGAATTATCCCGGCCCGATTTACCCGAATTACCCTAATTACCCTATTTCACAATTTTTTTGAACCTAATTCGGGTAATCGGGCCGGCCCGAATTTTTTTTCCTTACCCGTCCCGGCCCGAAAATAATTCGGGTAACACCCGGGCCGGCCCGAATTACCCGAACTTTAGAATTTCCTTACCCGAATTAATTCGAGCCGGCCCGAATAATGCTCACCCTCAGCCTTAAGTGCCCTGATTATCACTCTATAACCATGTTTTTTTTCCCACTCCTAATCCTTATTATCTAGATTATTGATTGAACAGAATCCCTTAGGTTCAACATTTACATCATACTATATGAGTCCAATCTAGGCTTTGCTTTTCGTATGATTTTATTGTTTAAATAGTGACTATGCTTATATCTGATCTATAAGGAATCTTTATCACTAGCTATTCTCCAAATTCTTTTAGCTAAAAGGGATTTGTTAACAATGTGTATTAAGGAGATCTCCAATCCCCTTTAGTCTTAGGTAAACATGCATCCTTCCAACTTACCTTTGCCTTGTTCTTAACTTTACAATCACCTAATCACAATAAGTTCCTGAAGAGCTTCTCAATATCCTTATAAATCCTCTTGGGAATTGGGAGGATTACAATATATGTAGATTGCGTAGGCCTAAAAGTATGAGTCATAATCTACCTACATGACAAAAACATTTGTTATCACAATTACCTATTTTCATTATGATCATACCATAATGGTTTTAGCAATCCCTGAATGAGATTTTCCTTGAAGTAATAAGAACTCCCAATTAAGTAAAAGGTGGGAAATTAGAAGATAAGCCTGCGATCCTATATATGATATTTCTAAGTCTATCACTTTTTAAATAAGAATCTAATGGGATTTTCATTTATGATATTTATATCGATGATCCTTAAGAGAACCTCGATACATGTTGTGAAAAGGTAAGGGGAAAGGATAGCCTGGAGCTTTCAAAACATTGATGATAATAGGCCAGTTAATAGCATCATGTAAATAAATCTTTAAAGTATAATTACATTTTAAACATTGTAAATGATAGCTCTTTAGTACATCTTATACAATCAATATATTATCCCCTGTGCTCTTACCTTTTATAAATGTAGCTTTGGCATCACTAAAAATAGAGAGAATAGTTTATTTAAACCTTAAAATAAGAATCTTTGGAATGATTAGATGTAGAAAAAAATTCCATTACACCCTTACATACTTCTGATCTAATAGGCCCCCAAGCTTTTTGATAAAAATATATTTTAAAGCCATCTAGACTAAGAGATTTGCCAGTGCTAAAATTGAAGAATACAGCCTCCATTTCCTTAAATGTTACTGGCTTTGTAAGAAAAACACTTTAGTGACAATTAATGAGCCTAGGCATTATCGAGAAAATGCCTAAGTGAGGGGAAGAGAGATAAGCTATAGTTCCCATTATAATCTAGAAGTATTCCTTAGCATATATAAGTAGCTCAACTTGAGAATTGATCACTTGCCCTATTTTATCTTTAAAGAACTAATCATATTTCAATTTCTTCTAGTTAGGAGAGATTTATGGAAGAAACATGTATTGCTATCTCTTCCTGTTAACCATAACACTGTATATTTTATATGATTAATGAGTTATATAGCTCAAATACTCACCCATCGTTGTCTTTTTAGCCAACTCCAAGCTCAAATCATCTAGATATATATAAAGCTCCTGTTGTTTCATTAGAAGATTCTCTTTGCCCTCAAAAATAAGGCTTCTACTTCAAGTAAGAACTACATTTTTATAATTTTTTTCATCACTTCTATGATTGCTCCCAGTTTATTAAAGAACTTAAAAGTCAAATCCCTGAACCATATGGTCTAGTCCCTTTTGCATTGCATCTTGAAAGCCAAATGAATGACATAAAGAAGTTGAAGAACCTAAAAGGATAAACTCTTTTTTGGTTGATTGTGAGTCCACATATTTTAATAGGATAGTGATATAAATATCAATTATTATTAAATCTAGCACTTATGTCTTGAAATTTTAGTAACCAATCATAATTTACCATGGCCTTATTAATTGACCATGAGCCCTCATGTATATTGCTCTAAGTGTACTAGTTTCTTACAATTATAAAATCAATGATTTTTAATTTAGATAGGCTGGAATTGAGTTTTTTGAAAGGCTTGTTGAGGGACTCTACTCCTTCAACATCTGAGGAAAGAGTAGTAGAATTGAAGTCCCTAATTACAAGCCAAAGTTCCATAATTGAATTTTCAAACCTCAAAAGGTTTATCCACATATCATTTCTTTGAAGGGAGAAGTTATTAGCATATAAAGAGCTCCAGGCTTTTCCTATCCATATCACTTCAACTAGAATATGCAAACATTGAAACGAAGAAAAGTAACTTAGAACTTTGACAAAGGAGGTGTCATCAACTAGAATATGCAAACATTGAAAAGAAGAAAAGTGACTTAGAACTTTGACAAAGGAGGAGTCATAAGAAACAACTATTCTGCCTAAATGATGATAGCATGATTGGTATAATCCATTTATTTTTTAGAAACCAAATGTTCTCGCTTTTATTAACCTTAAATTTTGTTTTAAAAGGACAAAAATAATTAGCTTAAATGATTTTATATAGTTAGTTACTACTAAATGCTTATTAGATACATTAATTCCACTTCTGTTCCAAGAAAAAATAGACATAAAATATTAATAAGAAGGGTAAAAGTTTTCCTTTTGGCTTTGTGACTTGATCTTCTTCTTCCTATTTTCATTAATCCCTCGTTACCTTAAAAGGTGTTAGGCTTCACCACTATTATGTGGTCCCTCACTCAAAGCACCTAAAGAATACTCATTAAGGGTCCCCTGTGATTTTCCTTCATCACATGTATCCATTAACTCTATGAAATCACCTCTCTTAAACCTTTTTCTTATGGGATGTCAAGTTTTCCCTTATTGTGAAAGGGAAGATCTCTATTGGTAAGCAACCTCTATGAAGTCCATAACTAGGCTATCTTCCTCCTTAAGTCTTACAAGTTAAATCTCATTAAGTAAGTCATACTTTAGACCCATACTAACTCATACTCGATCATACGTCACTTTTCTTCTTATTGCTATGGACTTGTCCATACATAGTATCCTACTTATCTAACTCATCAGATGGATTAAGCTTATCATAGACTAGTATTCAAAGGAAATTCAGTGGAAGTTAACCTATACAGGCATCTATTTCTACTTGATCTCCTCTAATTTAGTCCCATATTTTAAGATCTGTAAAAAAAATGGGTAAGCCATTATATTGTAATGCTAAAGGTTGAACTTATTCACCTCCAAAACATTGCTGCTGGAAGAAAACTTGAATAGAAAGATTTACAGTTTATTCAACAACACCTCCTGCAAACCTTTCCCTTTCCAATTTTTCATAGGCAAAAGTTTGATAATTGGAAAGGAGGTCTCCTTCCTAAAAAAATTCCAATGATTGAGAAAAACATGATGATGCACCCTCTCTCAAAAGGACTAGAGTAGGGGAGACAATGAGGGATCCTTCATTCAGGGTTGGAGAATAGACCTTTGGCATAGAATCACAAAATTCTCCTAGAACCCCCATCCAATTCAGTTTAGGGTATGAGTTAGAAAGTGGAAATTTAGATGAGGAGGGAGGAGAAATATTAGTAAGGGTTCAAGGAATGAGGAACAAGTCAAGGAAAAATGGGAAAGTGATTAGGTTGGACTATTCAATGTCTGAAGTAGTAGTAGCCATTGTTGAGAAAGGTAATTACAGCCCCACCCCCTAAGAAAAAAAATCTAAAGTTAGTTGCAAAAATAGAAATGGTTGGTGGCATTAAGAAAAAAATGATTGGAATGCCCCCAGTAAAAAGAACAACTGATAGCGAGGTATTAGGTAAGATGGTGGAATGAAAGTCGAAAGAGAAAAATAGAGAATTGCAGAGGGAATTAGAAACAAAGAGTAGGAAAATTAAATAGCGGGAAAGGTGAAGGCAATAGGAAGTGGAATAATCAACCCATGAAAGCCTTAGATTCTAGAAATAATTAAGAGCTTCTCTCTTCTTACAATGAAGGTAATTCCATAAGAAACAATGCCAAGACCATTTGGAATCAATCTATTTGATTAAATTTGATAAAGAAGGTAAAGATAATGTAAACATCAACTATAATTCTTAGTGTGATCTCAAAATTTTCCAATCTTTTTATTCTTAATATAAGATGGAACTTTACTAAGTTCATTTATGTTTCATATCACACAATTGCTTCTGCTTTTCACTAATTACTTCTGCTTATGATCCTAGTCCTCTTCAGGACTTCTGTGTCGCCATCGATAACCCTGCAGATGGTGGTATGTTATCTTTCATTATAATTATTCGAATCGATTCATTCTTGTGATTTTTTGATAATCGCTTGATATATGTAACTTCTTGTCCTTCACGCAGTTTTCGTAAATGGAAAGTTCTGCAAAGATCCAAAGAAAGTAAAGGCAGACGATTTCTTCTTGCGAGGCCTCAACAAACCTGGAAACACTTCTGCAACCCAACTTGGTTTTGCTGTAACTCCAGTCACCGTCGAAGAACTTGCCGGACTCAACACCCTTGGAATTTCATTTGCACGGCTTGACTTCGCACCATATGGCCTAAACCCACCGCACACTCACCCTCGTGGTACTGAGATCATTGTAGTCGTGCAGGGCTCACTCCATGTTGGGTTCGTAGCATCTAACCAGAACAACAATACCCTTTTCACCAAAGTATTGAACGTTGGAGACGTGTTTGTGTTCCCAATCGGACAAATTCATTTCCAGCTTAATGTTGGAGAAGGCAATGCTATTGCATTTGCGGGTTTGAGCAGCCAAAATGCTGGTGTCATCACCATTGCAAATGCCGTCTTTGAATCTAACCCACCCATCAATCCTGATCTTCTAGCTAAGGCCTTCCATGTCGACAGGAAACTTATTAACTACCTTCAGAAACAGGTCCGGTGGAACAACTAAATGTATACCTTAAAACCAACATGAAGATATGATCTCTTACGGAATTGATTTCTATCGAATCTTTTCATAAGAAGTAATTTATTTTTCAGTTGTAACAAAATAAAGCGGTTAATTATATATGTACCCACTTTAGTCACGTTTGTTTTGAGTTATTTATCATGTTAAACGCTATATATCTATAGTTATACGTGTTACCCTGCATAACCATAACTCCTCCACAATGTGTTAAATCCTCCAAGCTTCTTGATTGGCTTTTAGGAGTGATTCCGAGACATAGCTGACATTAGAACCAAGTTAAGCTTTTCAATTCATTTTTCTATCCTTGGAGAGGAAATGCATTTTACAGTACCTCCATCTTATCTTGTCATGATAAGAAAAATGCTATGGCTTGAAATTTTCTGGAGAAAGCCTCCCTCGTAGATAGTTTAATGTTATCAACCACCCCTAACTTATTTGGAGGTTGAATTACTTAAAGAAAATGCTAAAATATGAAAGGAATAAAACTAAAATAATATATAAAAAGATATAATTTATTTCTACTGGGCTGGAAGACAACTAATTTCCTGATTCTTAAGTTATAATTTTTAATTGAATTTGGTCATACAAAATGTGCATTCAGCTTTTGAAATTTTATTTTTACTAAAGTCTCTCTTTCTCCACTCAAGTTCTCTACTGGACCAAGCAATAATTTTTCTAATTTGAGATTTTAGTATGGTTCTGTTGAATCGAGTCCATCACCAAACTTAATTTTTGAAAATTGTGTGTCCCTTTTTAATTGAGCCCAAAGTAATTGTTTTCCTAATTAATTATGAAAATATATAATTTGTCAAACTTCTATTTTTATTTTAAACTATAAATAAATAATATAAATAAGTAATGAATTTTAGAAGTAAGCTAAAGAAAAAGCTTTTGAATAGATTTTTCAATTAGATGTTCGAACTAGAACTTAAAACTGGACATGAATTAGAAATTAGAATTAAAAAGACTTCGCTCAGGTGAATATCAAACTAAGAAATTGGCTTATTAAACGAGTTCTACCTTGGAAATTTAATTCTAAGTGTAAAAGGCTGAAGGGTTTTCAAGTGGAGAGGTTTAAGGTATATGTTACCTAATTAAGAGATATGGGCACAAGACAATACTTGTACATATTAATGACTCGTACATTAATTCAAAGATTGAATAAATCCTTGAATTGATCTGCGGTGGGAATTAATCATGATTGAATCACAGTCACAACAAAAAACATCACACCACAAAGAGTTGTAAGGAATAACATGTTTTTAACAGTTTTACAATGTGTTGTCTAAAATTAATATAATGTAGTAGTTTTAAAAGTGTTGACTTTAATAATATTAAGATGCAACAATAATAAACTGTTATCTTACATTAAAAAAGACAACAAAATTAAAAAAAATTAGTGCTTTAAAATTTTATATATGTAACAAATTTAGTATATATGTATAAGTACCAATTAAATTGTTGTTATTTTATATATTAAAATGTATACATATATATTTAACAACCCCAAGCTTACAAGGTTGGTACACGCGTTAGCATAAACACCAAGTACTACTAGAACCTACTTAATAACATAAATGCGAAAGGCTTCAAACGATGTAATTCCTAGCTCTCTTTCTAATTCCTCCTTGCTTTTAACCTAATTTCCAGATCTTTTACACCAGTTAGGCCACGATCAATGTTACTTCGTGGGTTTCTGCATGCTAGATTAGGGTGTAATTCCTAATTCCCTTTCTAATTCCTCTTTGCTTTTAATCTAATTTCCAGATCTTCTACACTAGTTAGGCCACAATCAACGTTGCTTTGTGGGTTTCTTCAAGCTAGATTCGGGTTCTACGCTTTGGTATCTTTGTAGATGGCTGCTGGGACATTAGTGTCTTCCTCCTTCCCCCTTCCATCTTTGGATTACACTAACGATATAGGTAAGGTTTTCCCTTTCTCCTAGTGTTCAATCTCATTTTTCTAAAAATTTCCTTTATTTTGTCAACCTACGAAAGTCATACATCCCTCATTAATCATCCTCTAATCAATCTCATTATTAGTTCAATTCCTTGCCAAGTCGAGTCTTTTTGTATATGGACACTGTCGATTAATTTGTTATCGTCCCTACGAAACACCATCGTTGTTGTCTTCTACTATGAGAAGGCAAAGTATAGGCTTTTTGGAGATAAACATAGGTTGGTCTCAATATCAACTCATTTTCATGTTTGTTTGTGGTTATTATGTTTTTCCTCGGGTCTTTTTTAGTGGGTACAGACTTTTAGAAATGACTTTTGTAGATGGGTATATAGAATCAAGTGTTTGCTTATATCAGTCTTTCTATAGATATGTTTTGCTCCATTTTGGTTTTTATCTTTCTCTCTTTGTATATTGCGATTTCCAAACTTATTATTTTTTGTTGTAGTCGGTATGATTATACATTGCTGATTATCATAATCTATTGTAAGTTTTTCAAATTAAAAGAGAGGATGAATATTGTAAGTCAGGATATGCCACAAAAAGATAATATACAGCTGAAGTTTTTTACTTTTTTTATCACATCAAGCTGTAACATGTTCCTATTTTTAGAATTTTTGGCAACAAATCGAGACTTATGGAGTAGGAACCTCCATACCGTGAACTATTTTGATTTTTAGACATTGAAGAAGGCAACCAAGACTAGACTTCTATTGCCTAAATGCCTAGTGTTGTGGGTTCAGTATATCTGTCAAAAGCACTATCCAATTGTTGTAGGACATAAGCAATCTTAAGCTCTCATTATTTAGTACACTAATTCTAATTCTTCTCTTTGGTTTCTACAGGTCTGAAACATGCATGGTTAAGTAATCAATTTATACATTTTGCAGCATTGGACCAAAAGCATTGACTTATGCACGCAACTCTACTACCTTACATGCCTTAGACTTCAATAGCATAAAAGTCTAGTGTTAAAGGTTCAGTATATATATATCTGTTAAGAGCACTATGTAAGACAGAACCAGTCTTTAGTTCTCATTATTCAGTACATCAGCCAATTCTAATTGGTTAAACATTATGTTTATAGAGATCTAGCTTCATCATCCATCTCTCTTGTAAGTAGCCTTTGCTTTCTTACCTTCAGATAATTTACATGTGTGTACTAGACATAGTAGAATCCATTGATGCCTTTATGATTGCTTGTATCTAATGACTCCTAGTTAAGTATGTGCTATTAAATTCTCCATGAGATTGCTAGTTATATTTTGCAATTGTTAGCACTTGTATTCATCATTATCTGTTCCCTTGCCCACTGGACAATTTCATTTATCAGCTGAGTAGTTTATTTTTCCACACCCTTATAGTTTATTTTTCCTCACCCTTATGAAATATAGCATTTCTTTCATCCCAGAGTTTATAGAAGCATGTCCCAAAAACAATTATTTTAAGTGTTTTGTCATTTTTTAGGAGGGAGTTGGTTAGAAACCAACTGATAGCTTCCTAAAATTTTTCATGTTAGGTACTCGGAATTGCTTCTTTATTGGTTATCACCCAAGTTAGTCACTAAGCCAAGTTTATTTAAAGTGCAGGTCTTATTTTGTTAGATGTTTGATAGTTGTGCATTAGTGTATGTTTTTCTAAGTATTTGGCATGTGTTTCTTGCAAAATATGTTCAACCATCTTTTTTTCCGGCTTACCCACTTGAATTGTATATTTTGACTACCAATTAATCACATAATATGTTGGACCCCGAACTTTACTATTAAATAAGAAATTGTTGGTGATTATTTATGTGTAGAGAAAAAGGAGAATTCTTGAATTCGAAATGAAACAGAAAAGATGGTTTAGATACAAGATGGGTTTTATGTGAAATGTTGGAAGTTAAAAGCTGGAAAAATGTAATTGAAACATGTTCATTGAGTATGCTTCGGTGTTTTAGCCATAACTTTTGCTCTAGTTATCCGAATGAGATTATTCTTAATTTGGATTAAACTAGAGAGTTAGGACTACAAATTGTCTAATGAAATTGAGTTTTAACTCGATCTCTAATATCAATTTCTAGATGGAAGTTGAGCACAGAATAATGTTTCAGTATAAAAACAGTCCGAAAATGTTCGGAGTATAACGTTTGGACTATTGAATCAAATTGAATGATTTTGATGTCATTAGAAAATTGAGACAACGAGGAACATTTTTCTAAAAGTAAGTGCTATCAAATTCCTTCAATTACATGATTAGAAAAAGGTCTTGATTTTTGGAATGAGTTAAGCATGATTTAAATAATTTTAAGGTCTTGCTAGATTAATTATTTTATTTAGAGTTAATTATTATATTAATGTTGGTAGGATTTTTAAAATATGGTTTAGTTGAATTAAGTAGTAAGACTATATATGTATGAGGGCTTTTTGGGAAGATCACTTAAGCATTTAAGTTACAAGGCATACAAAGAAGGGTATAAGGGTCTTTGCACCCTCATTAATGGCAAGATTGTAAATAAAAGGAGTGATCTTGTGTTTAAGAAGTGGGAAAAACGTGGATTGCAAGGGAGAAGAAGAGAACCAACAAAAATTAGAGAGAAGCATGAGGAGAGTGTCGGTTTTGGGAGGAAGGAAGAAGAAAAAGCTAGGGTTTCTTCATTTCTAAGCTTTCAAGAGGGATTTTGAAGTTTATTTAAGAAGGAAAAAGGAAGAGGAGGATGAGAGCTTCCATTCAAGCCAAGAAACTCTTCATTT
>JAOTBA010020628.1:0-10110 GCA_025629845.1 Erythroxylum squamatum
ACAAGAAGGGGGGTTGAATTGTGTATTCTTTTCGTGAATACAAAAACCTTTGATATTTCTTGAAAAGAACTTTTTTTTCAAACTATTAAATGAATACCAAAATGTTATACACAAATAGCTACGTAGTTAAATCTCAAATAACTTCTATATACTTGTTTAAGAACAAGAGAAATTAAAGTGGAAGGTTGGAAGATAGACACTGCAATTTTATACTGGTTCACCCCGAACCTTGGGCTACGTCTAGTCCTCAGAGTTCTTCTGAGATTTGACTATACTTCTTCAATTTTACAAGTATTCTTTTTCACTTCCAGAGCCTCTTTAGGTCTCTTACACAAAGTATTCTTTATGCTATCTTAGCCTCTTTCGGCTCTTAGCCTTTTCTCTTTCTCACTAGAAAGATATTGTGAGCTTTTTGTTATAGTAGAGTTTGCTCTCTTATATCGAGCTTTTAATACAGATTTTTTCTTTGTAAGTAATAACTTGAAAGCTAAACGTTGAAAGTTGAAAGTTGTTCAGTCTTCGACTACGACTAATATTTATATCCCAAGTCTCCAACTGCTTCTTGATAACTGCTTCTTATTTCTTGTAGAAACCGTTATTCAGTTGAGTGCTGTAACTAACTCCAACTGACTAACTGTCCGATGTACTAGAGTATCTTCATCTCTATATCGTCTGTGTTTTCCTGCTTCTTTTGTGTTTTTCGCTTCTTCTGTGTTTTCGCTTCTTCAGTATTTTCCACTTCTTCAGTGTTTTCCACTTCTTCTGTGTTTTGCGCTTCTTTTGTGTTTTCCACTTCTTCTGTGTTTTGTGCTTCTTCTGTGTTTTTCGCTTCTTTTGTATTTTGCGCTTCTTCTGTGTTTTCGCTTCTTCTGTGTTTTTCCGCTTCTTATGTGTTTTCTACTTCTTCTGTGTTTTGCGCTTCTTCTGTATTTTGCGCTTCTTCTGTGTTTTGCGCTTCTTATGTGTTTTTCGCTTCTTCTGCATTTTTCACTTCTTATGTGTTTTGCGCTTCTTCTGTGTTTTTCACTCCTTCTGTGTTTTGCTTCTTCTGTGTTTTTCGCTTCTTCTATGTTTTGCGCTTCTTCTGTATTTTCCACTTCTTCTGTGTTTTGCGCTTCTTTTGTGTTTTCCACTTCTTCTGTGTTTTGCGCTTCTTCTGTGTTTTCCACTTCTTCTGTGTTTTTTGCCTCTTCTGTGTTTTGTGTTTCTTCTGTGTTTTTCACTTCTTCTATATTTTGTGTTTCTTCTGTGTTTTCTACTTCTTCTGTGTTTTGCACTTCTTTCGTGTTTTGCGCTTCTTCTGTGTTTTGCACTTCTTCCGTGTTTTGCGCTTCTTCTGTGTTTTCCACTTCTTCTGTGTTTTACGCTTCTTTTGTGTTTTCCACTTCTTTTGTGTTTTGCGTTTTTTTTTTTGTGTTTTCCACTTCTCCTGTGTTTTGTGCTTCTTCTGTGTTTTCCCTTCTTCTGTGTTTTGCGCTTCCTCTGTGTTTTACGCTTCTTCTGTGTTTTGCGCTTCTTCTGTGTTTCCCACTTCTTCTGTGTTTTGCGCTTTCCATTTTTTCTGTGTTTTGTGCTTTTTCTGTGTTTTCTACTTCTTCTGTATTTTGCGCTTTTTCTATGTTTTCCACTTCTTCTGTGTTTTGCGCTTCTTCTGTGTTTTCGTTTCTTCTGTGTTTTTCCGCTTCTTCTGTGTTTTCCACTTCTTCTGTGTTTTGTGCTTCTTTTGTGTTTTTCACTTCTTCTGTGTTTTTCGCTTCCTCTGTGTTTTGCCCCTCTTCTGTGTTTTCCACTTCTTCTGTTTTTTGTGTTTCTTCTGTGTTTTCCACTTCTTCTGTGTTTTGCACTTCTTCTGTGTTTTCCACTTCTTCTGTGTTTTTCGCTTCTTCTGTGTTTTCCACTTCTTCTGTGTTTTTGCTGTACGCTTAACCCACTTATCAAAACGGTTCATTTGTTTCCAATATTATTATTATTTTATTGTCACCAAAATTAATAGATGTGAAGTCTTCTTGACTTAACAGTTTGACCCACTTCCACGTGAGGTTTTTCAGGATAAGGCCTTGGTTGATAATCCTTCATTTCCAGCATCTTCCCTATCCACCAACTCTTGATCTCTACTGAGTCCATGCACACTTGAGAGACCTCAAATGTCTCTTCATCTTTTTCTTCTTCGTTCAGTTTCTCTAACCTGCTAGGTAAAAGAAAAGAGTCATTCTTAAAAAAAATTGGAACTTAGTATATACCTCAGAGCTAAAAGATATAGCTTTTTCTACTTTGAGCTCCTTCTCCACGTCTTTGACACAAACAATTCCTTGAGTAGTACACTCAAGATTCTCAATGTCCTCTTCACTCTATAAGGCCTCTGCACTAACATCCCTTGGGTACACCTTAGCTTGAGATAGTTACGTTTTTGTAACATCCCATTACCCATGTTAAGGCTAGAATAGTAATTTGTGAGATAGTATTGTGAAATTAGGAAAATGCACATCAAGCATAAGTTAATTATGACATACACATTTATTTTTGCACATTCATAAGATTGTACATGCATTCATTAGGAAATGCACGTTATTGGCATTTCCGGGTAAATTTGATTTATAAATGGAAATTGTGGATTAAATTGGAGTGTATTAATTGTGATTTAGCAAATTTGGTATATTTCGGATATTTTGGATTTTTTTTGGTGAAATTTAGAAAAATATTGATTTTTGGGCCAATTATAGTGTGACACGTGGCAATGATATAGATATGACATATGGCTTACTTATATGGTGACAAGTGGCTGATTGTTGGGTGACATGTGAGAGACATGCAAGGATACACATATTCTGATATTTTGAGTTAGGAGCATTCACTATAAGTGTTCTTCACTGTGAAGAGACACTTAACACCAAATAATCAATTGTGGTGCTTTTGGTGCATGTGATTCTTTTTCATTGCTGGAATTAAGAGCTAAATCAAGTAAGTTGTTCTAATGATGTTTGTTTTGCTGTGTAGAAATAAACATGCATACATGAATTTGTGATTTATGATTTCGGTGATGAATGAATTAAACGATGAATTTGTGAAATAGAAATTGTTCAGAAAAGTATGAAATAAGTTCTGTTGTTATATTGAATAGGATATGCAAAAGTGCTGGAAAAATTGTGTAAATGTATATACTCTGTTTTGGTTTATGGAAATTCGAATATGGTGGATTTGTACTGTTCATGCATGAAATTGTCTTCTAGAGATGGTTTTAAATGAGGTTAATTAATTTAAATGAAGATGTGGTGAAGTCATGATATGGAGTTGATGAATTGATAAGTTGTTTTGATGAAATGAAAGAGTAACAATGAAACAATACATCAGATGAAAGTAAAAAGAGAAACAAAATGCATAAATTTAAAGTTGCATATGTAATAATCGGATTTTGATGTTAAGTGTGGAGTTTGGATTTTTGTATTGTGTATGTGTACTAATGAGTTAAAAATGAGCTAGAGAAATTGTTTGCTAGTTATTGGAGTTAATTTATGAAAGATTGAATTTCTGAAAAAAGTTACAGTAGAGAGAGAGAGGAAGAACATGGAGTTTCGGATTTTTGTGTTTGATTGAATAAAATTGATTCTGATTTGTTTAGAGAGTGAATTGGAGTTTGAAATGCTAATTGGATATGTTGGAAAGAAGTGAAAGGCTGGAAATGAAAGATTTTTGGGATTGAAATGGAGTAAAGCATCGGTGAAGAAGGAGAAGAGAAAAGCACCGTCGTGATAAATCCAGAAAAGCACTGTCGTGCCATTTGAAAAACATGTCAAAAATCACGATCGTGCAAAAGCATGTGATTCGATGCCTTCTTGTTCTTACCCTTGGAGGTCAAATAAAAAAAAATAATTCCACAGATTGCAGTATAAAATACAACCTCGGGTCGTCTCACTTAATCGAAGCCTAATGAATTGATCTAAGCCAACTATGAGTCATGAAATGCAAGCTAAGGAAAGGGGGTTTTGATGTTTGTAAATCTTGGCAAAATGAAATTAATTGTAAGAAAAATATAATAAAAGGTATTTTTGGATTTTATGGATAAGTAAAGCAGTAAGATAAAAACACGGATCAAATGATAATGGTATCCTCTTAAAAATGAGCTTTGGATATCATAGTTCAAAACAAATTTTTATGACAGTGAGGCAACTCAACCACTTTCCACTTCGGTGTTAATGTCCACACTTCACCTGAAGCATTAATGAGAAATCCTTCTTCCAAGGAGTCATTAGTGAATGGGTCCATTGCGAGTTCAAACTCAACGCATGCATCATCAATGACAATATTAAGCATGTTAACTCCTAGGAGCGAATAGTCTTCATGGGGGTGTTTCATAGCCCCACACATATTAAAACTCACCTGCTGATCTCCTACCTCCACGGTGATCGTACCTTCTTTCATGCTAATCATGGTACTAGCATTCCTTAAGAAGGGTCGACCGAGAATCAAGGAAGTGTCCTGCACAACTTCATAAGACATATCTAGCACATAAAAATCAGCTGGAAAAACTAAACCTTTGACTTGGACCAAAATATCCTCTATAATGCCCACAGGATGCCTAATCGACCTATCCGCCAATTAGAGAACTACAGATGTAGACTTAAGGTTCTTGATCCCTAATGACTGATAAATAGATTTAGGCATAACATTAATGGCAGCCCCTAGATCTAACAAGGCTCTCCCTATGGTAACTTTACCTATAGTGCAAGGAATGGTGAAAGATCCAGGGTCTTGGCATTTTACAGGAATCTGAGGTTTGAATAAGGCGGACACATTTAAGCTTACTTGGACTCTTTCATTTGGCCTAAGCTTCCTTTTATGGGTACACAGGTCCTTAAGGTATTTGTCATAAGCAGGAACCCGTTTCACAAGATCAAGCAGAGGAATGTTGACTTCCACTTTACCGAATAAATCAATGATATCTTTTTGATTCTTAATGTCAGTTATTCGCTTGCTTATCAAATATAATTAGGAAAAGGAAGGTCTTGAAGATTTACCTCCTTACTATTGGTTTTATTGGCTTCATGCTTGCTTAATTCCACATGCTCCCTTGTTGTTGCTTGTTCCTTGAAGCTTTCTGAATTAGCTTCCTTGCACCTTGATTCGGACTTCTTTTCACTCAAAAGTGATTTTTCCTTGAAGCTTTCAGATTTCTTGATTTTAGCCTTTGGCAAAGGCAATTCTTCACTCTCAATCTCCTCTTCGCCTTCTTCCTCATCTTGATTGTTGAACCTAATTTTTTTTCCCACTACGGAGAGCTATTGCATTTAAACTTTTGAGGTTCATAATAGTGTTTGAGGGGATTGTTCCACTGCTCCTTTCTTGGTTCCCACTCATGTTATTTGACAACTGGGTGATGTAGGAATTGATGTTCTCAGCTTTAGTCTCCCATTGCTCCATTCTCTTTTCCAGTGCATTGAACCGAGAAACAATTTTAGAGGAATCTTTCTAAATGAGAGTGGCTATTGCATTGAACCGATTATTGTTCGAACTCCTTTCTTCCTTCATCAAAGTCATCATATTGTGCAGCAGTTGGTTGGTTTCCTCTTTAGGTGGGACGGTGAGGGCTTGCTGTTGGTTGGGGAACTGGTTAGTGGAAGCACCAGCTCCTCCTCCTTGTGGAAATTTGTTTGGAGTCCTTCCCTCTTCATTTCTCCAACTGAACCTAGGGTTTGCCTTCCATCCCTCGTTATAAGTGTTGGAGTAAGGGTCCTATTTTTGATTTGTCCGTCCTGGATACACCGCAGACACCTCCTTATGCTGATCGGGGCAAACACTGGATATGTGCATTACTGACCCACAAGTATCACAACTGGGTGCAGTAAGATCCATAGAAGAGGATGGGCGATACACATTCATGTTCTTCAATTCTGCAGTGATGAAAGACATTTGTGAAGTGATTCTGTTTTCCAATTAATCAACCTTAGACTCCAAACTCTGCATTCTTTTAGATTGAGCTGTTAAAGCTCCCAACTCATGTACTCCTCTAGTATCTCTCACACTATACTGTTGATGATTCAAAGCCATCTTCTTGATCAAGTCCCATGCCTCTGTAGCTGTAAGATCAATTAAAGAACCTCCAGATGCCGCATCCAACATACCTTTATCTTGACTATTCAGCCCATCATAAAAGTATTGCACTAACTGCTCATCATGTATCTGGTGATGGGGGCATCTGGACAGTAGATCTTGGAAGCGATTCCAATAATCATAAAGGGATTCATCATAATCTTGCCGTGCTGAATAGATCTCCTTCCTCATCGATGAAGTTCTAAAAGCTGGAAAGTACTTTTCCAAGAAAGCCTTCATCAGATTAGCCCAACTATAGTAGGCATTCACCATATGCCTTGGGAGGCTCATGTACCACTCCCGTGCTTTTCCTTCCAGGGACAAGTGAAAAACCTTCCATAGTACCTGATCAAGTGAAGCTCGCACCGGTTTCATACTCTGACAGATCGTAGACAGAGATTGCAAATGCATGTAGGGATCTTCTCCTGTCAAGCCATGAAATTTAGGAAGAGAGTTAATTAGTAATCCCTTAACTTTAAAATTAACATCAAAATTAGGACAAGCAGTAGTACATGGGTCATAATTCACGTCAGAAGTTGTTGCTTCCCTAATGGTCCTCCATCTCTGATTCCCATTATTTTCTCCAACTCTCTCTTGCTCCCCATTTCCTCCATTATCGCCATTTCTAGGTTGGTTAGCATGAAAGTTAGGATTTGCATAAAAGCTGGGTTCTCAGCCATGATCACTCTTTCTATCGACTCACTCTCACTACTTGGCTGACTAGACTCTTTTTCCACAACTACCTTACTTCTCTCTTGTTCTTTCCTCTCTTTTCTAACCTTCCAAAAGCGTCTCTCAATTTCAGGTTGGAAAGGAACAAGTTTAGCTCTTGGGGGCATACACAGAAAAAGTTCAAATGAAAAGAAGATGTAATAAAATTTACTCACAAGCACACAAAGTCAGATAAAAGGTCAGATGTGGTGGATGCAAGTGCATAGATGTGTGAAGCTATGTATGAAGAGTAAAATGTGCAAGCAAAATGTATGTATGAAAAAGCAACAAAGAAATGTTCAAAACTGTGTAGGTGTAAAAATGCTAAGTATGCAATGTGTAAAAAGTTCAGTATGCTTTGTATGAGTGTTCAAAATTTATGCTATTCAAAGAGATTAAAATCCTATACTATTGACAAGTATAACACTGAACTATCTAAAATGCAAACTAAACCAAGGTTCCTCGCCTCACTTAGCAGCAAAAATGACAACAGCTAACCTAAAGAACCATTTACTTGGTTCCTCGGCAATGATGTCATTTTGATTCGAAGCCTTCTTTTTCTTACCCATGGAGGTCAAATCAAAAATTTAATTCCAAGGATTGCAGTATAAAATGCAACCTCAGGTTGTCTCACTTAATCGGAACCTAATGAATTAATCTAAGCTAACTATGTGTCATGAAATGCAAGCTAAGGAAAAGGGGTTTTGATGTTTGTAAATCTTGGAAAAATGAAATTAATTGTAAGGAAAATGTAATAAAGAGTATTTTTGGATTTTTGGGAATAAGTAAGATAAAAACACTAATCAAATGATAATAGTATCCTCTTGAAAACGAGCTTTGGCTATTATAGTTCAAAACAAATTTTTACGGTAGTGAATCACTAATTTCAATTGGTAAACCTTAAAGAACTCTTTAAGTCCAAGGATTTAGTCCATAAACTCCATTTCTCAAAACCTTGTTAATGCATCTTAGTGTGTGCAATGGGTAAGTCAATGCAATAAGTCATTTTGGAATCTAGCATCATCTCAATATCAAACACAACTAGGTAGATAAAAGAGAATTAACCAAATCACAAATAGACATATATGAGACTTCATATATTCAAGTTCAAAGTTCTACATCAACAAAACCCATTAACACATTTAATGTTCAACACTTGATTAAAATCTAATCAAGAATAGTCATCTACACATTACAAATCCTAAACCTAGGAATGTATAACAATGTAGCTGAACATGATTACACTACTCCCCTTTGAAGCCAGTTGAACTCTAGCCATTGCTACATCTTCAAGAGGAAAGAAGTGTCTAGCCAAGCATAGCTTTAGGAGAATTTAAAACCGGAAACCCCCCAAAAGCATCCATGGTAGCAGCTGTCGGTGGAGGAGTGGATGATAAAGTGGAGGAGAATGGATGAAGTTGTGTCCGATCGTTGAGAGAGAGTCAAAAAAATCTCTGTATTAAGTGTCGGCTCTCTTTTTAACCTAAAATGGTAGGTTTTTAAAAGAAAACGGGTTTGGATCGGGTTACACAATGGGTGAGTTTCCTAAAAATGGTTCGAGTATTCGAAGGTTTGCCGCAGCGACAGGATGCGTTCGCCACAACGAACTTTTCCCGAAAGTTTTGGCTTCATTGTTGGTTCCTTTGCCACGGTGACAGAATTACTTTACGCCGCGGCGAACTTTTCCTAAAGGTTTTTCTTGGAATCCTTCAATCTTCGCCGCGGCGAACTTTATGTTGCACCTATTGACTTGTTGACTTGTTGAATTATCCTCTTTAGCCTTCCTTGACTCTACTTCTTCTTCTTGAGTCTCCTATAATGACGAATGGTATTTTGCAGTATCAATTGTTCTCAGAAAATAGATTTAGTGCAATTAGTAATAATTTGTGACAATTGTACTCTCAAACTACATAAAATAAAGATAGGCACCCAAGTATCAAATTAAGCATAAAATCTAAGAAAAGGAGCCAAGAAGTGTAGTAAAGACCATGAAAATGTTGCCAATTTATATAATAAACTTGAGCTCAATCACCTTTTGTTTTGCATTATCAAAATTTTGATGTTATGCAGAGAAAATGAAATCCTATACTATTGACAAGTATAAAACTATCTAGAATGTAATCTAAAGAAAAAGCTCCTAACCTCACTTAGCAGTAAAATGACAAAAGCCAACCTAGAGAACCAATTACTTGGTTCCCTAGAAACGGCGCCATTTTGACTCAGACCTTAATTCTTTCCCTTAGTGGTCAAATCAAAAATAAAATCCAAGGATTGCAATATAGGATGCAACCTCGAGTCGTCTCACATAATCGGAACCTAAACGAATGGACCTAAGCTAACCTATATGTCATGAAATGCAAGCTAAATTAGTAAGGAGGGGATTTTGATCTTTGGAAACCTTAACATAATTAAATGGAATTATAAGAAAAAATGTGTAAGATTTTTGGGAATGGAATTGAGCAGCTACTGAAATGGAGACAAGCTGAGACTGGGCAAGGGTCCAAAGTGAAGAGGTCTAGTGAGAGTCAGAGTGGTTATGGAAGAAGATTTAGTAAGCGCTAAAACAGAGCCTTCAGACAACCAGCTGGATCCAGGCAGTCAGGATTTAGGCAGAGGGGTAATTTTGTACAGTCCAGCAGTGGAAGAGGTACAATGCAGAGTTAGTGGCCCCCATGTGAGCACTATGGGAAGATGCACGGTGAAGAGTGCTAGACTGTAATAGGAGCTTGTTTTCGATGTGGCTCTTTGGAGCACCAAATCAAAGATTGCCCCGTTCTTGCTGGAGCCTTGTCTAGTATGAGTGGGAGGTCTGTGAGTGAAGCTACAGTCCAGCAGAGTAGAGGTAGTGGATCCAGACATAGAGGCCGAGGTAGAGGTAGGGTGAGCTCTGGGAGTCCTTCTTTCAGGACTGAGACTCGGAGCAACCGACCATAGTCCCAAGGCCGAGTCTATGTCATGACCAGGCAAGAGGCTCAAGACTCACCAGATGTTGTTGCAGGTGCTTATTTACGATCACGAGGTATTTGCATTGCTAGATCTAGGATCCACACACTCCTTTATCGCACCGTATCTGGTATGTAGACTGCATTGTGATAGGGAGCTACTATAGTATGGATTAGAGGTGAGTACGCCAATAGGCAGTACTACCATTATAGGAGAGGACTGCAAAGGGTGCTTGATTCAGATTGAGCATGCAAAGTTGGTGGCAGATCTAATTGTACTACAGCTGAGAGACATAGGGCTACAAATCATCTAAAGAAGTCAAATTTTTATTCAATCTCTAAGACTTTCAAGTTTTGGATGGAAGTTGAGTAT
>JAOTBA010020699.1:0-10108 GCA_025629845.1 Erythroxylum squamatum
TGTATGAACTATCAAGATGTTGGAAGTCTTGAAATACATCAATCAATATATATCATATTATGAATTCTGAATTTTTTATTAATTTTAAATTTTATAATATATATATATATGTCGTGTCCGTGTCCATCAAATTTTAGAAGTTGGTGTGTCCCCGTGTTCGTGTTCGTGTCGTGTCCCGTGTCCGTGTCCGTGTCTGTGCTTCTTAGGGTCTCTGTTATGTATTCTCTCTTCTTCCTTTGTAATGTTGATATGCGTAAACAATATCAAATGAAAATTTGCGGTTTCGTAAAACATTTCATCAACAAAAACCCAAGATAACGTATGAACACAACAAATTTTGCATATCAACGGTAAACATAAAACCTGGCTCTAATACTAATGTAGATTTATAAGGACTAACTTTAATGCGGAAGCGATTGATCGATTCTTTATTTGATACTTCACGTTTTACGGTTGGCTACTAGAGTCACCGATAATTCATGACCCAAACTCCAATCTTGATGGTGTGATTCACGTGAGGAAAGATGAAAATAGTTTTTCTCTTTCGTTCAGATTTAGCAAAATTAGAGAGAGCAAAAGATAACCAAAAAACTCTTTTGTTTCTGTTGTCATAAAACAAGATAACCTTTTAAGCCAACTTCCTCCTTTTATATAACAATAAACATAACCTTTGGAGGTTATGTTATGTGGTTGTTCATCTTGTGTCCTTTCATATTGTAACATCCCGTTTCCATACAAAGGGTTAGAACCCTAAAAATTTGGTACTTGTGAGATCAATCAGGAAAATTGAGATAACACATCTCATGCTCATGCATTACATAGGGTGCACATGCATAACAATAATTGTACATGCATTCATGACATTTTCCGGTGTAATTGTGAATAAATGTGATTGTGATTGAGAATTGTGGTTTGTTTATATTGAAAATGGATTTGGAAAGTGAAATTGTTGTTTTAGAATTTTTGGAGACTTTTAGGAAAATTTTCTGAAATTTTTGGGGATAATTTTTGAACTAGGAAATATGCCAAGTGGCAGACCAATTGATAAATGGTAGTAGAATTTACTGTCCAATAGCATTGGAATTTTGGATACATGACTTTAGATGTTGGGTCCCGATTCCTTTTCCTTATTAGATAGCATGTTTAAATTTATTTTGAGGTTTAGTTTGCGTAATTTTCTTTTGGTTAGAAATAACTTGGGATTTTAGTGCTTAGGTTGATGGAATTTTTAATAGAGGGATTAAGAGTTAATTAGAGTTTTGTATGAAGTTAGTAAAAAGAAAAGAAATAAGATGAGTAAGGTCATTTTGGGTAAATCACTTAGGTTGCTAAAGTTTCAAGCTTATAAGGAGGGCCATAAAAGTCATTTTCGTTTCATTAAAGAGGAAGAATGAAACACCATCGTTTTTGCCTTAGGTTGGAAAGTAAAGACACGAATTTGGCTTAGTCTTTTAGAAAGAAGTTTACGAAATGTATTACTCTTTGGAGTTTAAACTTGTATTATGTATCTTTTGTATGTAAATACATTGTGGAAATATTTGTAAAATTGTTTGTCAAGTAAAAAAGATTAGAATAAGTGATTTCGGAAAAATGTCATTTTGGGCAATTATGTGTGAATTATGTGAAATGCATGCTTATATGGGTTTGTGGTGGTCCCTTAAGAGTCAAGTGCACTTGTCTGTCCATAGGCTTCTCCCGCCTGTCCGCTAGTGCCATTGGAGCTCGTCACGGACTCCCATAAGTTCACGGCTACACATGACCGATTCGCGGGAATGTGTAGTACGTTCCGTTTGGATCCACCCAAACCATCTTCTATGTGTTGATGTGATATTGCTTTGTCCTTGTTGATTTTGTAAATGTTTTTGATCAATTGAAAATGATGGGGTTTTCTTTATGGCCAAAAATGGTTTTGGTATAATTGTTTTATAAATAATTGTTAAAGAATTTATGCATGCTTATTATTCGTTATTAAACTGTTACCCACTGAGCCGTCGAGGTCACACCCTTTTTCCCCTCCACAGGCGACGAGCGAGAAAATGAGTAACAGTATCGGGGATAGAGGCATTACTCCAATGTATTTTAACTTTTGAAGTCATCGTTTGGAAAACAAGGCTTTATATAGCATTATGGAGAAATGACCTTTCTTTGTATTTGACTTTTGATACTTTTGTTGTACTAGGGCTAAAATGCCCTCTAAAGCTTTGTAATAACTTATGTTTTCATGTAAATAAAAGAGATTTGGGTTGTAATGTATTTTGTGAATGTTGCTTAAAATGTGTTGTGGTATGGCTTGAGAATGGCTAGAAGAGTAGGTTTGTGGTTGCTGCCATTTGAGGTAAATTTCTGGATTTATTTAGATTGGTTTGTGATTTGGGAGTTGAAGAATGTGGAGATTGAAGTGTCTTTGTGCAGGTGCTGGAAAATTGGATGAAGGTTGAAGAGTTTGGCTAGTGAAAAATTTAGGGGAGATGCTGTCAAATTTTACATTATGGTCAGAAACTTTGACTAAGTTTTGACCTTCTTAGAGTTTAAATTGGCTTGGAAGGTCTTCTTGAAGATTGTAGTTCATGTTTAGAGCTTTCCATTGATATATAATATGTCACTTTTGGACTTAGGATTAAGAAGTTATAAGGTTTCAAAGGATGTTGTTACTGTTGAAAAAGTTATTGTCTAGGCAGTATATTTGGAAGGGATTTTCACTCCCTTAGAGACTAAATTAACCATGTAGTATGTCATTTTTGGGCTTAGGAATAAGGAGATATAAGGTTTGGAAAAATACAGTTACTGTTTATATGATCATTTTATAGACAGTAGCTTTGAGAGAGTTTTTACCTCCCTTAGAGTTTAAATTGATTTTTGCATCCTTTATGAAAATTGTAAATCGTCTTTTTATCTTTCCATTGATATAAAATGTGACAGTTTTGAGCCATTGAGTTCAAAGATATGATTTTTAGAAGTTCTTGCACTGTTTAGGATAATAATTTTTGGACAGCCAAGTTAAAATAAAATTTTGACTTTCTTAGAGGCTGTTTTGGTTTTTAAGTTCTTCATGACAATTATAGAGCTGTTTGTTAGCTTTCCATTGATACCAAGTTTGTCAAATTTGGAGTTCTAGATAAAAAGTTATGAATTTTTGAATTTCTGAGTTAAAAAAAAAAAGAAAAATAAAAAAACCGGAACCACAGCCTCGCGATCGAGCCGCTCGCTTGCGATCGTGACGGCTCGCGATCATGAGCAGTCGCGACGGCTTGCAATCGCGAGCCTTGCGGCTCAGCAAACCCTTTTTCACCTTTTTGTTTGTAATTTTTCCATCCGACCTCCGTTTGACCTGATTTTTGAAGCGTTGGCTTTCTAACACTTTCCTCTACCTCTCCATAAAAATTCATAGGCTTTGTTATTAATTTGAAACAGATGGATTGAATCAAAGTGGGAGGATCTTTTATAAGAGTTTCAATTAGTTATTTTTCGAAACATGCTTCAGTTTTTCGGCTAATACTTCTTTATGTCTGAACCAAATTGAGCGTTTTTGGTGTCGTTAGAATCGTAAGACAATGAGGAACAAAGTTGTGGAGTAGTCTTAGTGAAATTCCTTTTTATGCTGTTCCCAAATATATTTTCGGAAGTTAGTGAGATGAGTTCGTATTTTGAGGTTTCAGTGAAATTCCTTTATATGTTGTTCCCAAATATTTCAGAAGTTAGTAAGATGAGTTCGTGTTTTGAGGTTTGACCTGGTGAGGACTCACCAACCTTGTGAGGTGCGCGCCTAGGTGTCACATAGGACGTCGGCACGTGGCTCGCATGGGCTGGGGTCCAACATGAATGATTGCGAAGAATTACTGAATTATGTTAATATAGTGATATGCAATGTTTGTGTATATGATTATATGAATGATTGAGATAAATGATTGGATTATTCTAAAATGATTATATGAAATGTTTGTAGTTCATGATGTATTGTTGAAATATGACGTATATTGTGATCTGGTATTCAATATTGAATGATGTGATACATCTACTGAATTGGGAAATACACTTGTGAATTTGGGGTATGATGATGATGATGATGATGACTTGTGAATTTGGTTTATACTTGTGATATTTGTGTTCTGATCTGAGTGAGCATATTAATGATGGTTCATTCACTAAGTTTGCAAACTTATCAAAATTGCAACGTTGATTTTCAGGTACAAAGGAGACCTAGCTTCTAAGGTGATATAATAGAAGTCTAGTACTGTCAATTTTGGAAACAAGAATGACTCAAAGGTCTAGTCAACTGATACCTGTGGAGTCTAGATAGGATACTTTTGTTTAACTTCTCCTTTCATGTTGAACATTTTGTATAGAACTTTAAACTCCCAAATGTTATATTATGTATAAACATGGATTATGAAATATAATGACAATCTAAGCAAGTTTCATTTTGTGAATGAAATGAGGAGTTTTGATTTTTGGAAATACTTATGTTCTGTATGATTCCATAATAAGTTGATGTGATTACTCTAATATGTCATTTTCATGGGATATGTTCTTGAATGTCCTCTGGATGTTCGGACATATGCTCTATGGTAGCGTTGTGCTATATATAAAATAATTTGTTATTGGCACAAGAACTCATTCCATCTATTGACAGGAAAACTAGAGGTCATAACGTGGTTTTTAAGTTAAATATGATGAAGGCTTTTGATAGGGTTTCATGGTTCTTTTGGGAACAACTACTGAGAAAATTGGGATTCGATGATCGTTTCGGTAACTTGATTCTAAATAATTTAAAAGGAGTTTGGTTTTCAGTTTTGATCAATGGGCAAGCTAGTGACCAAGTGATCCCATATCACCTTATTTATTATACTTGTCTCTAAAGCACTTTTTAGAGGTTTGAATGCCATGGAAACAAAAGGAAAGATAGAGTGTTATGCATGACCAAAAGGTAGTATTCCTGTGATGCATTCGAGTTCTGCAGATGATATAATTATATTCATCAAAGGGCATCGACGATCTCTTCATAATTTGATGAATTTTTTATTGAGGATCTCTTCATAATTTGATGAATTCTCTACACATATGAGGAAGTAGGTGAATAAAAAAAATCAACTTGGCCAAAAGTTTTTATGTTGCTTCGAAGCATATGAGCCAATCTCACTCACATTTAATCACGTCTATCACTAATATTCGAAGAGATCAGTTGCCTTTCAAATACTAAAGTTGTATGTTGTTTAAAGGGCATCTACGACTGTCTTATTCTCAACACATACTAGATAAAATCGATTTAAGATTGAATGATTGGCATTAAAAACTTCTTTCTCCAGTTGATCGAATGATTCTCACTAAACTTGTCTTGTTTACAATTCCATTATATGATCTTTATGCTTTCCAGTTACCCAAAACAGTCATTCACAATGATTTGCAATGTTTTTTTGGGACATATGGAAGAAAGGGATAAAGGACATTGGCGAAATTGGAGGAGCCTTACTCTTGCAAAAGATGAAAATGGATTGGGATTTTCTTTACTTACTAGTTTGGATCACGTAGTCGCTAGTAAATTATGGTGGAAGTTACATCAAGGAAATTCTCTTTGGGCAAAAACGTTAAAGACTAGATCACGAGGAATATTGAAAAGCTGGCGTTGGAAACACTTTAAAAATACTTCTGAAATTTTTGCAATTCACACTAAAATTGTTGGCCCCCAAAATTTTTCTTATTATTTTATTGAGTTAAGCATGATTTAAATAAATTATGAGGTCTTGATAGATTAATTTTTGGAGTTAGTTAGTATGTTAATGTTAGTAGGATTTATTACTTGGGTTAATTGAATTAAGGTAGTAAGATTGTATAAGGGCATTCTTGGTAGTTCACTCAAGGATAAAGACATAAGGCATATAAGGAAGGGCAAAAGGGACATTTTACACTCATTAAGGGTAAAATGGTAAGAAGAAAGTGTTGTCTTGCAATTGAGAGGGAAGAAAACATGAATGAGAGAAAAGAAGAGAGAAAATAATGAAGAGAGGTTTTGGTGTTTGAGAGAAAGAAGAGAAAAAAAGCTAGGGTTCATCTTTTCTAAGCTTTTTATAGAGATTTTGAGGTTGTTCAAGAAGAGAAAAAGGTAGAGGAAAAGAAGAGCTTTCATTAGAGCCAAGAAACTCTTCATTTGGTGAAGATTCAAGGTAAGGTCTTACTTAATCTTTTGAATTTTTGGAACGATTTTAGTTCATGAAGCTTAGGAAATGCATGGGTTTAAGCTTTCTAGGATCAATTTTATGAATATGTTACTTTGGGTTCTCAATTGATATTCCTATTGAATGGGAATTTTGCCATTGATGACGGAAATCAAGAAAGGCAAGAGGATCAAGAGGAGAGGCATCTTTGAGCAAGTATTAAGCAAGGAATTCAAGGTGGGTTCCATGTTTATAATTGAGTAAATAAGCCATTAATGTTTCTTTCAAATAATGGAAATAAATGATTTCAAGTACTTTATAAATGTGCAATTATTGCTCTTTAAATGCTTTGAGAAAGTGTTACGTGTTTATGGCGGAATTTATGAGCCATGAACATTTTTCAAATCAAGAAAGTTAAATGTTTTCAATTGTGTTATAAATGTTGCACTTATTGCTTCTTGAATGAGTTGAGAAATTGCTATATGGTTAGTATATAAATTTCTGTTGATGAATTGTGAAATGGAAATGGAAATGGTTTTCAAAATATTTCATGCTCATGAAAAACATGTTTTCGAAATGTTCCATTTGGGTAATATGTTTTCAATTCATGAAATACATGTTATGTGCGTTTGTGGTGGTCCATTATGTTATATCAAGTGCACTTCAACTCTATTAAAGGCTTCTCCCGCCTAACCGCTAGTGGCATGGAGCTCCTTCATGGACTCCCTCATGTTTACAACTACGCAAAACCATTATGTGGGATTACGATAGTATGTTCTGTTTACCACTACACAAGACCATTATGTGGGAATGTGTTAGTACATTCTGTTTATGGACCTATCCAAACCATTATGGATTGCTCATGTGTTTATTATTGGATGGCAATTTGATGTATATGTGACTTATGTGTTGATAAGTTGAGAATTTGAGAAATATGTGTTTTATGGATTCAGTGTGAATGTACGATGATCATGAATGTTTTCAATGGTTTTGTTTGTTTCTCCGTTATAAACTGTTACCCGCGAGCTTTTAAGCTCTCCCCCATTCCTTCCCATCTCCAGGTTATGAGCAAGAGATCAAGTGAAAGAGAGTCAAGGTATCACTTCTTCATTATGCATATTTTTGTACTTTGAGCTAGATTTTGTAAACACAAGGCTTTAGTCGCATTTCAAGTATTATTTATTCAAGTATTTTTTGTATTTTTGGATTTTGAGACATTAGTGTATTGTGGCTTGAAATGCCCATTAAAGCTTTGTAAAACTCTTATCTTTTGATGTTAATGAAATATATTTCATTTTGCTCATGACTTTCCAAGTTTGTACATTGCATTTTCAAGTTTTTCATAGGGGTAAAACTTATGTTCTGATTTCAAGGGAAAACTGTATTAATCTAGGCTGAATTAGAAAAAGGTTTCTTCTATGAAGTTGTAGCTTATCTTTCTAGCTTTTCGACGATATAAAGTATGAAATATTTGGATATCGGAGTTTAGAGATATGATCATTATAAGTTAGTGATGCTGCACATGATGTCTAAAAGCCTCGGTCGCGATCGCGAGGAAGCAGGGTGCGATCCTGCACCCTGGGAGTGGCCTCAAGTGCGCTCGTGACAAGAAAAGGTGCGACCGCACCCTAGGAGTAGCCTCGGGTGCACTCGCGATAAGGAAAGGTGCGATCGCATTTTGTAACTTCACCAACGTTTCGCCACCTAAAGGGTTTTCCAAATCTGAACATGTTTGACTCTTTTTGGCCATAACTTTGTCATCGGACCTCGTGGTGATTCTTGAACTAATAGATTCCTAATACATTTTTCTATGTCTCCATAAAAATTGGTAGCCTTAGGCTTCAATTTAAAAAATATTGATGTAAAGAAAATGAGAGAATCGGTTGGAAGAGCATGAATTGGTTATTTTACTGAACATACTTTGGCATTTTAATCATATCTTGACCTATAGAGCTCTAAATGAGATGGTTCTTATTTCAAAATAAACTAGAGACATAGAGCTACAATTTTTTTGAAGAAGTCAATTTGTGATTTTGGTGACTGACTGGTGTGAGCATGCCACCCTTATAGGATGCGTGTTCAGATGTCACTAGGATGTCAGGCCTGTGTCTTGCGAGGGCGGGGTGCCCAATATAAATGTGGTGATGTCTATATAGCAAATGACAATCCCTACACCACAAATGAGATTGGTTCAATTTGCTTAAGGAATCACGACGGAACAACCAGGACTTTGGCATATGTCAGAGTCATACCAAGTTTGGCGAAGAATATCATTTCTATGGGAGTCCTAGAATCAAAAGGCTACACTGTAAATACAGAAAATGGAGTAATGAAAGTCATCTTTGGTGAACTTGTGGTAATGAAAGGAATTCGAAGAAACAATAACCTGTATTATTACCAAGGTAATGCAGTTATTGGAACAATGATAATAGCTTCTAATGATGATCAAGAGCTAGAAGCAGTCAAGTGGCATATGCGCTTAGGACATAAAGGTGAAAAATCCTTGAAGATATTAGTAAATTAAGGATTGTTGAAAGGAGTGCGGGCCTGAAAATTAGACTTCTATGAGCATTATGTCAAAGGGAAACAGACAATATTGAAATTCATCACTGCAATCCATGATACAAAGGGTATTTTGGATTATGTTCACTCTGGTTTATGGGGACCTTCCAAAACAACTTCTTTGGGAGGAAAACACTATTATGTGACCTTTTGTTGATGATTTTTCCCGAAAAGTATGGGTGTATACTATGAAGACTAAGGATTAAATGTTGGGAGTTTTCCTTAAATGGAAGAAGATGGTGGGAATTCAAATAGGCAGAAGGATCAAGCGTCTTCGTAAAGATAATTGAGGAGAGTATAGAAGTGATCCACTTTTAAAAGTCTGCGAAGATTAAGGTATTGTCATACACTTCACAGTCAGGGATACACCACAACTATAGAACGTATGAATCGAACATTACTGGAGAAAGTTTGGTCTATGGTGTCCAATGCTAGGTTAGGCAGAGAATTTTAGGTTGAGGCTGTTACATATGTGTATCATCTCATCAATCCCCTTCCATCAACTGCTATTGATGGTAAAACACCTTTGGAAAAATGGTTTGGAAAACATGCTACAGATTATAATTCCTTACATATGTTTGGTTCCACTGCATACTATCATTTTAAGGAGTCAAAGTTGGATCCACGTGCAATGAAAGCAATTTTCATGGGGATCACCTCTGGTGTGAAGGGTATCATCTTTGGTGCCTGAAAATAATCTTCAGCAAGAAAGTTACCTTTGATAAATCTACTATGTTACGAAAGGTGACAAATGAAAATTTTGAGCAGACATATGGTACTCTAAAATAGGTGGAGTTTGAAGGAAGAATTGTTACCCTAGCAAATGATGAAGCAGATGCAAAAACTCCTATGATAAAAGAGGAGCCAGATGAAGAAGATGATTCAACCTAAGAACCTCCACAACAACAATTGCCAATTGCATTGAGAAAGCCAAAAAGGAACATTCAAGTATTTGCTAGTTATGCTAATATGGTGGTTTATGCATCTCCAATTGAAAATAATGACATTCCTATCACTTATAAAGAAGTAGTATGAAGTTCAGAAGAAGATAAATAGAGGATAGCCATGAATGAAGAAATACATTCCTTTCATAAGAATTAGGCGTGAAAGCTAGCTAGTCTCCCAAAGGGAAAGAAGGCAACTGGATGCAAATGGGTATATGCAACGAAAGATAGATCTCTTAACAAAAATAACATTTGCTACAAAGAAAGGTTGGTGGCCAAAGGCTATATTCAGACGGAGGGAATTGATTATAATGAAGTTTTTCCTCAAGTTGTAAAACATTCCTCTATTCAAATTTTGTTGAATTTGGTAGCATAGTTTGATATGGAACTAGTTCAATTGGATGTAAAAACTACATTTTTACATGGAGACTTAGAGGAGGAAATCTATATGAC
>JAOTBA010020725.1:0-10107 GCA_025629845.1 Erythroxylum squamatum
ATTATAATATTATTGGATTTGTTCCAAACAGTGTAATTGAATTCAATTCTAATATTACTGGATTTGTTCCAAACAGTGTAATTGAATTCAATTATAATATTACTGGATTTGTTCCCAACAGTATAAATTGAATTCAATTTAATTTCATTAATGTAATTGAATTCAATTCGTTAATGAATTCAATTCGTTGTGTTCCAAACAGCTTGTAACTTATTCTACATACATGATCAAAATATGATTATATTATTTTTAATCAACCAAAATCAAAATTAAAAGATTTGATTATATTGGCTGTGAAATATAATCATCCTTATCTTAGTGTTTTATCAAGTAAAACTCATAAAATTAATAAGGTGTATAAGAACATAATTGTTAAGTTAAAAGGTAGATTACATTGAACATCCATAAATTTAAACAATGTAATAAATATATTTCAAACTTTATCTTACATATCATAACTTATGAAAAAAATATTTATAATTAATAGTAACAAAAATTCATGATAAATCAACAAAACGGTAAAAATACTTCAATTCCATATATTTAACACCTCTTGATTTTTTCACTCTTAGAGAACAATGCTATGGAATCAAAATAAATTTTTAGTAGCTTGGTAATAGTGTTGACAATACGTAATCCTAAAATAAGTTTTGGCAACCATATTGCATGAATTGTGGCTTTAAAACATCCCACAAACTGTCGTTCCACAGTGGATGATGTGATAATAGATTATTTAGTACTCTTTTATGATATTGATCAATTCACTAAAAGAAATAGGTAACTAAATGTAAATTTTCTACTATTAAGACATCATATGAATTTGAGTATTTAATTACTTCGAGATGATTAGACCTTGAATATATGAGCATGTAATTCTTTGTTCCCTATAGGTACTTCAATACTTTCATTGCAGCTTTCCAATAAACAATTTCAGGATTATTTTAATATATACTCGATATTCCAATTATGAAACTAATATTCAGTCTTGTACAAGTTTGCAGATGCATTAAACTATCCACAAATTAAGCATAAGAGATTATTATATCTCTTTTCATTTTGTATTGTTCTTAAAATATTGCAAGAGACTAAATTTGTCCAAGACTTATTGATTATTTGTCTATATTAAATTTATTTAGAATTCATTCGATATAAGCTTTTTGAGATAGTCCTAATAATCCTTGTGATCTATGACATAAAATTTAAATTCCTATTATATAGTATGTCTCTCTCATCTTAAAATTTTTAGAGAAAAAATATTTTCTCTCATGTAATATGACCGAATATTAGTAGCAAGTAAGATATTATCAATGTATAAACTAAGAAAATAAACTTACTACCTTTGAGCGTTCAATACATGCATCGATTAACAAAGTTTATCATTAAACTTAGGATATCATTATTGAGAAACTTGTTTAAGCCCATATTTTGGTTGCTTAAGTTTACACATCATTTGACCTTTTGTTGAGAAACCTTCAGGTTAGTACATAAAGACATCCTCTCTAATATCCCCTTTAAGAAAGTCTGTCTTCATATACATTTGGAGTAACTCTAAATCATATTGAGCAATCGATGCCATTATAATCCTTAATGAGTCTTTCTTTGAGATAGGTGAAAATGTCTCTTTATATTTGTTAGTAGCTTTCTAAATATAACCTTTAGCAACAAGTTTGCTCTTATATTGATCAATATTGCCATTTGAGTTGTAGCTGGTTTTAGATACCCATTTACACCTTATTAACTAAGAACCCTCTGACAATTCAACCAGATCCTAAATTTTGCTGTCTTTTATGGATTTTAATTCATCTTTCATGAAATTGATCCATTTTTTAAATGTTGAATATTCTATGGCTTGTGAAAATGAAGTTAGATTTTTATTGATTTATTAAAATAGTTGACTTTCTTTGTCTTTAAGATCTACTCAAACTTATTATTTCTTGTGGTTCATATACAATGGGTGGTTCAGAGTTAGTTTCTTACAAATGTCTTCCTTCATTCAAATATAATTCAATATTGTCTAAATTTTTATTAATTACTGGAACAATATTTGGAATGACTACGGATAAATGAGCCTTTACCTATAAAAACAATTGCCCTTACTTCTTTGATATGCATATTTTATGATTCATTACTCCTACTAAATTCACTATTCTCAATCAATCTATCATTTCTAGTTTCCATAATTCTAAGACGATGATTTAGAAAATAACACCTAAATCCTTTATATTTCTTTAGGCTACCTATAAAGTAACCACTAACCCCTTAAGAATCTAATTTCCTTTTATGTGGATTATGGATCCTTGTCTTTGCTAGGTAAACCCAAACACGTAAAAGTCTCAAATTAGGTCTCCTTTTAGTTCATAGTTTAAAAGGAATTTTTGGAACAACCTTACCAAAGACCCTGTTTAATGAATACATGGCAATTTTTAAGGCATACAACTACAAAGATTTAGGTTGTAAGGAGTTACTTGTTATACTCCTAAGTATATCCGTCAATGTTCTATTGTGCCTTTTTGACATACTATTTTGTTAAGGGTAATATACTGTTCACTATGTTATGCCTTTCAAAGAACTTTGCAAATAGACATTGAAATTGTTTTGACTCGTTATATTTTTCATAACACCCCTTCTATTAAATCTTTCACCTTTTTGTCTAATTGCCTTTCAATCTCAATAATGTAAAGTTCAAAGGCATATGCTACTTGAGAAATTTTGATGTTTCATATTATGAGAAATTACTAATAAAGATAATGAAATGTTTTTCTCCATCAAAAGATGGACATCAAAATTTCTCCAAATATTATTATGTATAATTTCAATAACCTAAGTGATTTTTATGACTCCTTTCTTATTATGTTTGATTTATTTTCCCTTAATGCAATCTACACATATACTTAAATTAATTAAATATAGATTTGAAAGAATCTTATTCTTTGCTATTCTTTTTAACCTTTATTTAGAAACATGGCTCAAGCATTTATACCACTAGTAAGTAGATTTTTTGTCTAATTATGTTTAACTCCAACATTTCCATGAACAAAAAGTAGATGTTCAGCAAATTCATTACCTACCTTCAACTTATAATTATATAAACCATTAGCAAGAACAACATAACCAATAAATAAAGTATTCTTAAATAAATTGAAACATTCATGTCCAGAATCTCTTTCAAACGTAATAACAACAAGTTTTGAAATGAAACTAGGTTCTTAGAAATTAGAGGTACATAAAGAGTTTCTAAAAGTTCTAGTTGATGAATATAATTCAAGATTAAATGATAAGTCAATATTCCTTCATATGATTCTCAACAAAGAGAAAATTCTCATTTGGATTTATAATTTAGATAGTAAGAAATTCCTACTTCATATTAGAAACATAAGTAGTATCACGATTATCAAGCCACTATGAACTAAGAGGAACTTCATATAAGTTTGATTTAAGACATACAAAAACATAATGTTTACATTTTAAGCGATCTTTCTGCTAATGTACAACTTTCTTACAAAACTTACATTTCTCTACCCTTTGTTTATTTCAATTCACTTCTATAGCATAAAAGACAACTTCTTCTTCTTAATTTTTTTTTATATTTTACATTCAGTCCTGTATTAGCTTCTTGATGCACTAGGTTGACAAAATTAATCCTTTGTTTTTGTTGCTCCTTTTAGGTATGCTTACTAGATAATTCATTAATATTCCACTTTTCCTTCATAATATTGTAGTTAATTTGAAAAAGTCCATACTTAGGAGGTAGTGAGTTCAAAATGAATTGTAATAAAAAAAGTCATCCACTGTCATTCCCAATATCTTTAGCCTTATTGCAACGTTAGTCATCTTAATAATATGGTCGTATATCCTCTGCAACCCAATATGCTTTATAATTATGAGATCTATTATAAGAGTCCTAATAAATGAGTTTATCTGTAGAATGAAAACATTCTTCCATAAAATTCAAGAATTCTCTTGCACCTTCAGTTTTTGGAATAGTTGTCTTCTATTGTTAGCAATAATCATCTACATACATATTAGACTTAATTTATTAAAACGATCTTTTGCCTTATGGAATCACTTCTCTCCCTCATTATTTGCATTCATATGAGAAGGAAATTGATTCTCTAATAGTTCTAATTTAAGTTCTAAAACACTTAAGTAATAATTAACTTGTTTAATCCATTTAGAGAAATTCAAACCATTAGAAACAACAACAGATGAAGCTTTTAAATAAAGAGAAACTACTATAAAAATTATACATAAATGCTTATATTATGTATGATATCATTTATGGATTCAGAATAATTAATCAAAAGTATATTGTAGTTCCAATCTTTGGGTAAATACTTCAATACATTATCATAATTTAAATTTAAATTACAATTAATTATAAGTAAATAAATATTCTCAATTAAATGAAAATATCATCTTTGGATGTACATATATATTTGAAAAAAAATTAATTTCCTCTCATTATGTTTACTATCTCATACAATAATTTAACTCACCTTTGGATGAATTAAAATACTAAAACAGTAAATACTACATTCTGCTTGAGTTAGTTAGTTTCTTGGTGACTCAGGCAAAAAGTCCATTCCATTCGTAAGTCTGATAGTACTCCACTAGCATATACATCACTCTACTCCAAACAACTTTGGAATACCTGCAAAGGAAAAATAGACGTTTCCTGTCTTCCATAACTTCTTTCTGTAAAACACAAATGGGATTGTATATACTAAACCATCTCTCTTTTGTTCTGATTCTGTTCTTTATCATAAGTTAAGTGATTAATGAAGCTTTGGGGTTTAGGGAGTGTTTCCAAAGTGATTCTTACCATGGTACATCTCTTAGTCTTGTTCTATAGATTTTATAGTAGGATTCATTTACAAAGATCCCCTTGTAATTTAAAGTCCAAAAATTGTTGTCCTCCTTATGCAAATGATGGATTTAAGGTAAATAAGCTGTTAGAGAGCACAAACCTCTAAAATATAAAGACCATTCTCCATACTAAATGAGGGAAGAGACTTTATCATCATTGGGGATTTTATTCCTTAAATGAAGGATTTCATTTCTTAATATGAGAGGACTTAGATCAGACTAGTTGTCATACCAAAACCATATTTTTCCTCATTTCCTAGTTTATGTTAATTTAGGGATATAACAAGTTCCTCAAGTTCATCATATGGATAAAGTTCCAAGAATGTTCCATTTTACTTATCAACTGCCAAAAATTTTAGTTTTTAAGATATAATTAATCAATCCATTTGATCCGTAGTAAATATGTAGCCTCCAAATCCTTTTACTCAATAGTACTTTTTGAATAAGAGATATGGGAATAATCCCAAATCCCCCTTTCCTCTCAAGACTAGTTATTTCCTCCCATTTGACTTTTGCACCCTTTGGATTATCTACTTTTCTCAGTTATAGGAAAGCTTTGATGGTTCTATCAATCTCTTTGATGACTCTCCTTGGTAACAGAATGTGTGTAGTCCAATGAACATGCAGGTCGTTAAAGACTGAATTGATTAGAGTAAGCATGGTTGCAAAGGATAAAAACATGTTCTTCCATGCATTGATTTTGGTTTTGTACGCTTCAATAAGAGGTGCAATAAAAAAATGTTTAGTTTAATATAAGTAATAGGGATGCCAAGATATTTAAAAGTAGGAGTAAGAATTCCAAATCCTGAGCTTATACTCAAAACAGCTTGGTTGTTAACATCAGAAGAGATAAATATGTTGCTCATATTCATATTGACTATCAATCCTGACCAATCTGCAAATAGATTCAAAATGTTCAGCAGGATTTTTAGTGGATTAAATATCAGCCCCACTGAAAAGCATTAGTTCATTAACAAAAATCAAGTGAGTGATCTTGAGCTCTCTCTGTTTATATTGAAATTGGAATCTACCACTATAGGCAGTGAGCTTGTTAAGCATTCTACAAAGTCCCTCCATCACTAAGGTGAATATGTAAAGGGATAGGGGATCTCCTTGCCTAATTCCTTTATTATTCCTGAAAGATTGAGTAGGAGCCCCATTAACTGGAATACTAAAGGATGAATCTGTGATACATACTATAATCTACTTAACAAAATTGATCTAGATATATAGGAGCAACTAGACAGGATTGAATGAAACTCCATCTAATAGTGTCAAAAGCTTTATAGAAATTGACTTTAAATAAGCAGCTTCTAATGGCTCTTCCTAAATTGTAACCTTTCATTAACTCCTGGATTAGAAGGATATTATCTCCAATAGATCTCCCAGTAATGAAAGCTCCTTGAGCTAGATTTATAGCTTCCTTCGGAGCCATCTTCATAAGATAGGTCTATAATTCACCATAAAAGAAGGATTCTGCTTCTTAGGAATAAGGCAGATGTATGCATAATTCATTTCTTTTAGCATATTTGAGGAAGCAAAATATTCCAGAATTGCTTTAGTAAAAAGATTGCCTGTGATATCCTAAGTTTTCTATTAAAAAAAGCAAAGAACCCATCAAGTCTTGGGCCTTTGGAGGGATGCAAATTGAATAAAAATTTCTTGACTTCTTGATGTGTGAAATGGGCCACCAAAATTTCCTTCAGATCCTGACTAATGGTTCGATCAAATAATCTATTCAAATAATCTATTCAAATAATGGTTCGATCAAATAATCTATTCAAATTAAAAGCTGTATGATTGGATTCATCTAAAATTTCCCTCCCTTAACTAGTTAATCATTGCTTTTTACTTTAAAATTGAGTTGTGCAGGTTTTGAGGTTCTTGGTGTTCCATTAGCCTTTAGGTTTCAACTTCTCTGAAGGCATTATTATAGGGAAACTTGTAACAATCCTCCTAAGCATCTAGCAATTTCTTCTTGGTTTCAATAACACTTTTAATATAATCTCTAGTAAAACTCTTAAGAACTAGTTTGACAAGTTTGAGCTTTTTCATAAGCTAAAAAGCTTTGTAACCTATCACTGTTTGATTCTAGCTATTAAGAATTGTTTCTTAGAAACCCTCTTTAATAGTTATTCCATTGAAAAATCTAAAAGCAGCTCTTTTTGAAAGGAAAAAAGTTATATGCATATAAGAGTGACTAGAATAGAAATTTTCACGTATAGGATTGCGAATATTAGTTTAACCAAAATTGATTAACCAAAGCGCTATCTAGCTTTGTCTTGATATATAAGTCTCCTTACTAATTGTTAGTCCAGATGAATAATCTGTCTGTGAAGCTGAGATCCACCAAGTTAACCTTTTGGACCATATTAGTTAGTTATCTACAAGTTCCCAAGTTACACCCCTTAACTCATTCTACTTCCTAAGACGATGGGGTGCAGTTGAGATCTCCTGCTATTAACTAAGGATCTATTATTCCAGCTTGAATAGCTTGGAGGTCTTCTCATAATTTCTCCCTTTGAAATGAGAAATTAAAAGCATATATCATAGTTAAATCAAATTTTATATGCAAACCAACAATTTGAGATTTCAAATTATAAATTGGTCACTTTCACATATTACTTAGACATCTACTTTGTCTAAATTATAAAGGCATAGATTGTAATGAAAAAGATGGTTTAAAATGGTTTTCTATTCTACTCCCAAAATCTTGAGACAATATTACATCTAAGGTAACTTTATTTTAGTTTCAAGGAGCCCCACTATATAAGGCTTCTTGTGAAAAATGACCTCCTTCACAATTGACCTTTTCAGAGGGCCATTTAACCCTTTAACATTCTTATAAGGACTGTCATCAGGGGGTTGGTCCCCTTTTAGCTTGTTTTTCCTTTTCTTCTATTTGATTTTCCCCTAGAATTAGTAGCAAGATCCTTGACTTCTTCCTTATCTAATAGATTCCCTACTGGTACTGAAGATTTCCCCAGGTTTGTTTCAGAAACAATCTATGTATTGATCATGTTAGTTGCATTTTGAGTCCCCTCCATTTCTTTAGTTACTACAATTGTTTCTATTTATGTCTCTTTCCCTCCGTGTTAGAGATTTGAAGATTTTCTAGGGTGTCTAATCCTATGAGTTCATCATGCCCTCCTATCTTAAAGACTTTTCTTGTAGCTTTCCATTTTCTATTAACATTGTTAGGCTTCTATGGATAAGTTATAGGGATATCAATCCTCACCATTTCTCCATCTATTGGAATGCTCTTAGGTAATTCAGAATTTTTCTTAATTTCAACACATATTTTTGCAAAGCAAATCTCTCCATATTAGTTGTTTAAGAGTCTATACATTTTGGCTTTCCGAAGGAGCTAGAAAGGAAGCTTAATCCTTTAATTTTCCAGAATTCTACGGGGAAATTGTGAAAATTAATCCAGATGAGAAAATATCTATATTAGTTATGTCACATTCAGCATCTGGCTTCCATTTTTGAATGAACATGGGTTGAAATCCTACATGCCAAGGGCCTTGCTCAAATATCATATTTAAATAAGTTTCTAAATTAAATTTGAAAAGACAGGATCCATCTTCCATCTTCCATTAACATTGTTTTTTCCAACCCTTTATTACTTCATCTTGTTATTGCCTAGGCATGAACCACTGGGAATGTATGCCTTCTACTGTAGAAGAAACCTACTAGGTTTATGGACTAAACAGTAGCTCTAGCTTTAAAAAGCACTATAGGAGGGGTAAGTACACCATCTTTCATCACATCCTAGAAATGTTTCAACTTTCCCTTGTTGTGTTGGATGTTCAATCTATTCATCCCCATATTTTATCCTGCTGGTGTGCTTGTACACCTTAATTAGCTTCAATTGCCTCATTCAGTTTTCCCGTAATTGCTCAAATCCTAGCTATTCTCTAATTTTTCTCTATGTCTTAATTATACATTCCTCTTATTTTTAAACCACTTGACTCTCAACTCTTAGACTTATTTACTCATTTTAGTGCCTAGAAATTTTCTAGGCAATCTAGTTGACTTTTGGATATCCTAACAACTAGACCTTTTAATCTTTGGGTCAAATGAGTTGAATTCCACTTAGGCTATCCACAATTGCCCCACCAGAAGTTTGATTGAACAAAGTAAATATATATTATTAAATACCTTCTAAACTTCCACAAAAATGAATATATGGTTATTTATCAAATTCTCAGATATTGACCAATGGTTTGGGAAGTTCATTACCCAAGAAGAATCTAGTTAAAAAAAGAGGCCTAAAAATGATGCCAAGATAACCTTCATACATCCCTTAGCCAAAAAAAGTCCTTAATAGAAAGGCAATGTTAAGCTTAGTGGTTGTATCAAGACTCTTTTGTGTTTAAAACTCTTAACTCTCAACCCATTTCAAAAACTAAAACATTTGCTCTATTTGAATTTCAAATTCCTCCTCCTCCTTTAGAATTTGCTCATTTTACTTTAAATTTCCTTTATTATTCACCTTTTACTATCTTAAACTCCAAACAATCTTCTCCACTAATTCCAAACTCTCTTCCTTCTTTTCTTTACAAATTCCTACAAAACATAGTAATCTCTTCTTTTATTATAGCTATTACACATCATGCACCTTCTTTATCCTCTATTAACTCTACTAAGTTGAATGCTACAGATGTAATCCTTCAACTTCTCTTCATCTTTTATTCAAATATTTTACTAGTTTTTCTCAATTTTGTTCTCCATGTAGGCTATAAGATTCAAGGTAGTCTTTATTCCTGTCAAGCCTCTCCCAGCCTTTATTAGATTGTGGGAAGAAAATTTTGCACCTTAAACCACTTTATGAACATTCTTCTAATTCTATCATCAAAATCTCCTTTTTTCAGCATTTAAGGGGGAATTCCATACTTTGATCATAAACAAGGATTACTTTTAACTATTGGAATCCCCCTATTTATTAGATCTCCTCATTTGTATCTCCTATATCTAGGAGAGGTAAGTAAATCAAACTTCCCACTAGAATTTTCCTCATCTCAAGCCTCGAAATCCTTAAAATAATGGCTAAAGAATATGGGACAATGGGTCAAATGTGTAGATAAACTTTACCCCTCTTACTATTCTACTTGGAAGCACTAAGGAATTATTCAATTAATAGCTCTATCTAGGAATCCACTAGAGTTGTTGGACCCCACACCCCACACCCCACCCGAAGGTGTTTGCAGGTTATACTGCGGCGTGTGTTTGGGGGTTATA
>JAOTBA010020809.1:0-10101 GCA_025629845.1 Erythroxylum squamatum
TTTATTTAAATTATTCTTGTGTGTTTTAACTTCTGATTTTATTGTAGAAAAATTCAAAAAGTTTAAAGATCTATTCACCCCCCCCCTTCTAGATCACTTACAGCTTTAGCATAGGTCTTTAAGTTTAGTCTTTATTTCTTGAAAAAAAAATCTTATATTCCTTTCCTTTTATAGGAATAATTTCTATAAATAAGCACTAGCTTGAATGTTATTTCCCTTATGTGTAAGCCTAACTTAGTTCACCCATGTTATAACTTGCATTCAATTATTACCAAAAAAATTTACTTTATATTTGTTTCAACATACTTTTAGAAGCTAAGGATATATTGACAATCCACCAAGTTGTGGTCTTATGTCTCCTAACCCTGGTCATAGAACTTGCAGAGGTTGTTTGGAATTGATGTTCCTTTCATCCTATCCATAATTTGAAGTTTTTTTCTTAAATGGAAATTCATAGAATGGAATAGACTTTAGGGGAGATATTGTTAAACTGTACTAGCTTCCTCTATAAAGCTTTATCCATATGTTCCCTGAGCTTTAAGCAAGTCCTTCTCTAAGATAATCCTATCTTCCTCATCCACTCTTAGCTTCTAAATGGGGCATTCCTTATTATAATTTCAAAACATCAATGTTGGCACCTCCATTCTCCTTCCTTTGACTTTTTGCACTCTGGCTGTGAGGGGAATCATTCTTTTTATGCTATTTAAACCTATTATTTTGAAGGGTTTTCTAAGATGGTTCTAATCATCAAACCAAAAGCATGAATACCTTCCATTTCTAACCATGGTTTACATCTCTGTAGCCATTATATCTCTTAGCCTCACAATTCGTTTAAGGGTCCAAATGTTACTTGTTTTGTGCTTGATACCCTAAAAATTTCATCCCTAATTATGTATAAGTGCATCCAATGTACTCATAATGATTCCTTATCCTTAAATAGTTTTTGAATCCTTTTTTCTAAAAGCACTTTATTTGTGAGTTTGATAGATTTGATGTTTGATCCTGCCTCTTCTTTAGGCATACAGGCTACTTTCCATTTCACCTTTTCCCTATTAAAATTATTAGCTTTCCCTCACTACAAAAAGTTCTTCATATTCCTCTTAATCTCTTTGGTCATTTTGCTTGGTAAGAAGAATAGGTGGCAGATCTTGTGTATGTATATATTATTAAGGAAGGAAAGAATAAGTTGAAGCATACATGTAAAACTAATGAAATTGTTGTTCCAATGGTCACTCTTCTAATGAATTAAATCAATAAAAGGTTGGCATGCTCTAATTGAGATCTTTTTATGTGAATGAATGATGAGATAGATAAAAGGCAACTCAAGTAGCTTAAGTCTAGTTATACTAATAAGAGTATTGGTTAAATCTAATAAGTACCCTGATACAAAAAGTTGAAATTTGCGTTGGTTTACTAAAAGACCTAACCATTTATTAAAAAGGGACAATAAACCCATTAAAACTTTGTTTGAATTTATATCAGCTCCACTTAACATCAACAAATCATCAACAAAAAGAGTTAAAAAGATGAAAATAACATTATCCTTTTGCACTTATAGTGAAACTTAAAATTACTATATTAATTGATTCTTCTCGTAAGCAATTTAGTAAGGATTTTTATGCCCATCAAGAATAGGTAAGGGGATAAGGGGTGGTCCCCCTACCTTAGTCCTTGGGCTCTTTGAAAGTAGTTTATTGGCACCTCATTAACAATAATAGAATAAGAAGCAATAGAGAAGTGTTATCCAATCCAATTTATAAAGATGTTTAGAAACCCAATAGCGTGCATCGTGTTTATGATAAATCCCCAATTTAATGAGTCAAATTTCTTATGAAATTCTATCTTTAAGACATAACTATTCAATCCATTTTCACATTTATAATCCTTAAATAGTTCTTATGCTAGCTAAAGGTTGTCACTTATACATCTCCTTGGATAAATGCCCTTTAAGTAAGGCTGATAATTGACTTAAGTACATCCTTTAGCCTCTTGGAAAGTAATTTAGAAATTATCTTGTACACAATATTTTAATAAGAGATTGGCCTATAATTATTTAATGTGTTTGCATTAAGCTTCTTAGGGATAAGACAAACAAATGACTAGTTAATCTCCCTTAGCTTCTTTCCACTTGTAAAGAATTTTAGGATGGTTTTTTAGATCATGTTTATAGTTTTGCTCCAAGTTTTTTGAAAGAAGAACGCATTTAATCCATTAGGCTCCAGTGCCTTATGTGGACTGATCTCAAATAATAATTAATTTATTTTCATTACTGAAATTCTTTACTAGTTCCACCTTTTATTATTATGTGACGGAATTAGTAATAGTTTCCTTTATCACCTAAACATTTGAACATTTCTAGCTTAACATTTCTAGCTTTACTAAGTAGAAGTCATTTATTTAATTTGTTCTTAGTCTCTAACTCTTTCCCTGCTTGAATTTTCTAAAAAATAAATCTTCTTTAAGTTCCTTCTACTTAAAAAAGCATTAAAAGGTAATTTGTACTTTTATCTCCTTTTTTAGCCACAAATTCCTTTACTTTTGTCTCCCTAAAGAGTAATGGTTGTCCAGAACATTATTATAATTATTTAAGGCTTCAGTCTCCTTTTGCTTTAGGCTATGTTTGGTTGGATGTAAAGTTTTTAATGGAATGGAATTGAATATAATAGAATGGAGTGGTTTATAATAAAATGGAATGTAAATAGATGTAATATTAGAAAATTGTTGTTTGGGAGGGATGGAAGGGTTCATAATGTAATAGAGTAAAATGTTATTTGGATGAAGGGTTTATAACGTAATATAGTGTAAATTTGTTTATCATTTACATTCCATCCTAAACCCCCCAAATCGGAGGTTTTTCATTTTTGCTGTTTAGGATGGAATGAGATGTAATATTAAACCCTCTTCTTCTATCCCATTCCATTTTATTCCATTATAAATCCTCCTCTTAGACGATGGAATAATATTTCATTCCATTCCATTCCATTAATAAAGCCCCAACCAAATATACCCTTAGGTCTTCATTTCCCAAGGTGAGGTTTAATTTACTCTGATCTAAGATCAATTCCTCCCTTTCCAAATTAATGTATGAGTATGTATTTCTAAACTTTTATAAATATAAGTATGTATTTCTAAGCTTTTATAGATATAACTTCTTAAGCTATTCTTTTACTACGCTGAGCTTCTTGGTGCATTCAATTTACTTATATACTCATAGCTTACTTGATAGCCTCTTTGAACCCTTCTATATTCACTAGTAGGTTGTTAAACCTAAAATGAGCTATAATTCTTTTTTTTTTCTCCAGTTCCATAGTAACTTTAATAAGGGTATCAGTTAAGTATATAGGTGAACTAAAAAAGGACATGCTTTTATTGAAAGTTAATAGCCAATAGGGATCAACTATCCTATCTACTTTTTTCCCTATAAACCATCTTCATATTTGTTTATTATTCTAAGTAAAATATGCTTCTTCATACCATAGGTCAAAAAGATTAGCAACATTGATGCAGTTTTTCATATCATCATTCTTTACTTTGAAAGTTATTTTATCCCTGTCAGCCTCTTGTGCCATCAAGATACTATTGAACTCACTTAATATAATCTAAGGGTAATTAATAAAGCTACTGAGACTTTGAATGTTACTCTAAATTTAGGCTCTTAAGAACTCATGATTTGCTCTATAAATAAATTCAGTTCCAATATTACTAGTTCATAAGTTAACACTTACCACTAGATGAATCATTTGATTAGTGATAAAGGAATGCTACTTTTTGAACTTTTTTAAACTAAATGCTATCAAGATTCTCGTATTGAGTTGTTCTTGATGGTTTGTAATTATCTCTCAGTCCTTATTAGACATCCATGAGTAATGTTTTATCTTCCTCTCCTTTATTTTGGTTTTTAAAAGACCAACCATTTGAGGTTTCTTTATCAAAAAATAATCTTTTTGCTATTTTGTCGAGCAATTTATACCCTTTACATTCCATACAATAATCATTAAAAAGAGATAAGGGTATGGGACCCTTTACCCCTAACTTTTCCTCCTAGTTTTGGCACTGAAATTGTTGATAGATACTTCCTTATTATCATTTTCAACATTAGAGAAAGGGAAAAGACCAACTAGGTTCTCACTTGTTGACCCATCCTCCTCCTAATCATTTTAATGATTTTTAGCTGAGGGCTTGATCAACTTTTGCAATTTCTCTTGCATCTCTTTATGGATGTTATAATTTTCATTTGGGGATATAACTTCTTTTTCAGCTTATAGTGTCCTTTCCTAGAAGTTAGTAATTTCCTCATAACTATCCTCTATTTGTGAGGAGCGATTCCTCATCTCTCTATTATCTAACTTCTTCCCTAGGTCTCTTATTGCAACATCTTATGAAGAGTCCTGAATATTCTCACTACTATTTCCCTTTTCATTTATAGCATTCTCCTCTAGATTAAGTTTTTTACCTGTTTTAATCCAAATTCCTTTCTCTTTATTGTTAGGATAGTTTGACTTTTTATTCCATCAATTACCCTTCTTATTTATTATTTTCACCCTTATAGTATTAAGAAAAAGCTTAGCACTCTTTATTCCAATCATGTTCGTGTATACTTAATCCTCCTTAGGACTACTATATTTTTTTCTAGACATATTGGTATTTCTATAGAGCTTACTAGGTAGCTTAAACCAATGGTTGACCAATGCTTAAGTAAAATATTACAGAAGTTAACCCATATAAGGAAGTTGTTCGTAATGCTTTTATCTAAGCTCATTCCTAGTCTCCATTTTAAAGTAAAAGGGGCTTCTGTTAGATATGTCAAGGTCCCATTTCTAAGATTTTGAGCATGCTACTTTCAATATCAAATCGAAAAATGAAATAATCCTCCTCATTTATAAGCATTTTCTCCAATCAGATCCTTATTTAATTGGCTTCACTCTATTTATTACTTGGGGTAAGGAAGCCTTTTCCTCTAGAAATAACCAACGAAGGATGGTTCTATTTTAAATCTCTTGCTTTTAGCACTTCTAGATGAAGGGAGGCTACTAGTGCTTTCCTTAACCTTGACTAGGTTTAAATTCAGTTTGTCATTCTGACCATTATCCCCTATAACATATTTCTAGGAACGCTTGAGTGGGAATGAATGGGAATTGGAAGCTTCACTAGGTAGGATTGACACTTGAATGTTGTAAACACTTGATGCTTATGACATGATAGGAGTAATTGCTGTGGCATTAAGTTAGTAGTGGTTAGAGTTTTAAGTGATTTTTGGTTTAACTCTTCTAGTTTACCTAAAAGCAATTTAGGAGTAAGATATAGTGTTTGTAATTTATGGTAGCTCGAAAAGTATAATAATCACCTAAGAGATACGAGGAGCATAAATAAGATAAGAATTTGTACTTTTGGTAGTAGGATCCATTTCTAGCAAGAGGAAAAAGTTTAGGCAATGGGGTTCCTACCTACAAAGTTATCTTAAAAAGTAACTGTATTTTGAACCTAATGGTGGTTAGAAAATTAATGTATAAAAGGGGAAATGATTTCACATCAAGGATTCTCTCACATGAGGTCACACATTTTCAATTATATATATGCATATGAGACATCTTAATACCTCGATTTCTTTATGCAAGATTGATACTCAAAGCTAATAACTCTTTTTTTTCATGTGGCCATCAATTCTCTAAGGTTTTGATTCATTTTGTTTTCATATAAGCTAACATAAATCAATTAAAATTCTAAGGAGCTTGGATCTGATAAAACCATTAAATTTTGGAAGATGAGAAAATTCTAATTTAATGAGTATGATAGCTATCTCAATTTCTTGGGCTGAATTTTCTTTGGTTTCTATCATGTTTCTTTTCACACAAAAGCCATGATAGGCTCCTATCCTAAAATGACTAGCGGCCTGGCCGGCACCCCATGGTGGCCCTCTAGTCGATATCTGATTCAGTTGGAAGGCTCTCGTGGAGCTAAGCCTATTGCCCTTTTTACCTAAAAGCCTTTACTTAACATTAAAAGACATAAGCATTGGAGTTTTTTTTAATTTCGACAACACAACGGTTATATTTTAACCTTCCCAAAATTTTCAAGTCTCTGTAAAAGTTAAAAAAACATTTCTACAATCATCTCAAAATCCCCACTACAAATTTTGGACTTTAAGTCCATTCACAAGCAATTCAACACTTCAATAATCTTAAAAGAAAAGCTTAAATATATTCATACATTTAACTTTAAAACATTCATTTACATGTGTTCTTTACACAAAATAAGTCCAAAATATATTCATGAAAATGCAAATGTTCCCAAAAACATTTACAAGGCAAAAATGCCTACACAGCAGCACGCGACGAAGTTGACTACTCGTGAGGTGGAGTCCCTACTACTGAAGCCCCTAAGCGTGCACCTGGGAGGTTTCATTTAAAAACAGAAAAGAGAGTGTGAGTGCTAGATTTTCTATTCAAATCATAATTATCATTTTAAACCTCCCTAAAACAAATTCATTTCAATTCGTATAACTCAATACTAATATGAAACATATATACTTCCCTAAATCAAGTTTCTCATATCGCTTTTCAAATAAATAGTAGTAGCATTAAAAATGTCATGAATTTTTTACACTACATAGCCTATCACTAATTTCTTTGCCATATGGTACCCTCAAGAATAAAGTCACGGAGTTGGGTCTGCATCACTTACCCGTGACTGGTTAACTATTAGTTACGGAGTTGATTCTACATCGCTTACCGGCACTAGGATAACCGCTATACATTAGAAGTTACGGACCTGATTTTGCATCGCTTATCCACAACTGGTTAACCACTAGTTACGAAGGTAGTTCTACATCACTTACCTATACTAGGTTAGTCATTATACACCAGTATAATAGCATGTATAAAACCTATCGGTATACTATATAGGCTAGAAACCATTTCCTTTTTATTAACCAATAACATCAACTCAATGTAAACTCAAATCATATAAGATTTAACTTTCAGACTTTAATTCATATATTGCTAAAACATAAACTTATACTGGTAATATTCACCTAAAACTCATAATCAATATTCACTTCACAATATAATAGAAATCATTTTTATAAAATCAATTCAAAGAACACTAACTGTTTTGCAAACTTATCACCAAGCACACTCACGTGTTCGGTGTCTCTCCTTTACCTACACAAAATGCATTTTGCTTAGGCATTTCTTTCCAAATTCGAAAATTATACATTAAAACTATAAATTTGGTTTAACAGAATTTGAGATTCGTATTTGATCTGATAACACCTACACTAATCGTATTTTCGCTTACTTCCGTAAGTTAACATATTGTTCTCTGTTTCCAAATATAACTTCAAAAGTCACTTGAACACCATATTTTTGCAATTTCTTCAAAACACTATCTCTTCCAATTTAATTCACCATATCACTATCATACATGATGAGTCACGGTTATGACCCCTGTGTAAAAATCATACCTCTGCTTGTTCCTAAATTTTCATGTAGTAGACGCTCACATTAGATTTTGAGGTCTTCTAGACATTTGTTTCCCTGTATCTTTAGTTTCTATATCATCAAAAATAAGGCTAGGCCATTTGAAGTTCTAAATTAAGAAACATGCACCAAACATCACAAGCTGCTCCAACACAGGGGCATCATTAGATCACCATTTTCAATATCAAATTCCAACATGTTTCAGCACGAATTAGGTCAGGTTCTCTGCTAGAATTTTTAGTAATATGTTTTAGGTTTCCTTTCCAGTTTGAATCACCCAATTTGGAGGTTTTTAGGCCAATTTATGGCCAAAACAATGAAACTAGTTCAAACAAACCTAAGAAAGAATTCTACCACACGTTACTCTCTTATCATATTCAACCAATTCCATTCAAAGAAACACCAAAATAACACCAAGGCACCAATGATATTAAACACATCCATCCCATACTAAAAACCCACAAAAATTAGGAATTTAAGCTAAGAAAACTTACCACTTTTTCCTCCAATCTTTTGGGTATTTATTGAACACCTTTACTTGATCAAGATCTCTTCAAATCTTCATCAAAACCCACCAACAATGGAAGCCCTCTTCTTCCTCTCTCCTTGGCCGACCTTCACACTTGCTTCTCTTCTTTTCACTTTTGTTTTTGGTCTCTAACATTTACTCTCTGTCAAACACTCACGGTTATGATAAAGAATGAAGTTAAATGTCTTACTTTATGCTTTTTTGTACTCATTTAATGGATTCCACATGTCAATTTCCTATTGATTCTCTTCTAATGACTCATCCTTCCACCAACACCATGTAAAATGACCAAGTTGCCCTTTAATGAATACCAAAAAGACCAAATTGCTCTTTAATGCATTTAATTCACCAACTAGCCGAATTAAATCCCAAAAATATTCAACAACCGTCTTATCATGAAATTGACCATGAAATACTCGAATTAAGGTCAATACTTATTGATTGAATGTTTTAAAAATTTTGAAATGCATTTAAAATCATTAATATTCATTATTTTCCAAAAAGGGCATTTTAGTCCTAAACTTTCAAAACTCTCGAAATCCATCCTATTGGACTTATTTTTGATCTGTTTCATTATCATTGGACTTTAATAACTTATTCTGGATAATTTTTAATATTTTGGAGTTGGGTCCCCCTAAAATCACTATTTATCTAAAATTACTATTAACCAAACATAAAATTTTATATTCAATGAATGGAAAGGTTCAGGATTTACAAGTCATAACCAATAATGTACAAGAATTTTGGTCCTAATAGCTCCACTTGACGTATGAATAGGAATCCAACAAAAAAAATTACCACATGACAAAAAAGTTGGTTATATCTATAATAAATAAGATATTGTCTATTTTAAGCACTAAAGATGGAAATATGACTTGATTTTTAAGTTGTTCATTCAAAAATGTTGTGGTCTAGAAAAAATATTTACAATGTTAAAATTTCATATTTCACAATTTCAAGTAACAACGGTGAAAGGAAAGTAGGGACTTCTCCGATACATAGACATATATCATAATAATAAGAAATCAACATTCTACTTTTCAATTCATACTATGTTAAGGATGGATATATTATGCTTGGAGAAGTTGAACTTGAGATCATGTTAGATGAAGAAGCAATGACAAAAAATTTTCTTTGACAATTTGCTTCAAACCACACAAGTGTATGAAAGTTTAATCTTGTACATCTTCATTTTCAAAAAACAAAATAAGTTGCATGAGAAAAAGTAAATTGAAAAGTGAAGATTAAAGAAAATAAACCAATGGTAAAAGAAAATGGGCTACTTAATTGTTATAGTCAGGACCGTCAATAGTTTATACCACTTCATGTATATGTCGAAAAATCATACTCAATTATGTAAAAAATTTATTAAATTAACTAATGATAATTAACAAGCAAATATACCTTCATCATTAGATTTTAAAAAAAACTTTCAATTGGACGAATAGTCTTCATACCTATCATAATAGAAAAAGAAAAAAAAAGATAATATGATAAATATGAGTTATCTAAAGCATAGAGTTTACTTTGAAAATTTTTAGAACCTAACAACTTTGGGCACACATTAGAACTTCCATAGTTTTAGGCAAAGTTGATTATAATGAGAACTCACTATCTGACTACAAGTATTAAAAATAAATTCAGAAGAAACTATAGATATTCAAATTACTAACAAGTCTTACAAAATTGTTTACATAATCATATATTAAGAGCTCCACTTGACTTCTATCAAGAAAATAAGTTAAAATGCTCATTAGTCATGGTTATAATATCTATTTCCATATATTCATCAAACTCCATCTTGCTATAATCCTAATCTCTTTTTCCTTGATGAATTCTTTAAAACAAAAAGTCTAACCTTTAAATACGCTTAATATTGATGTATCAATAAAAGATGAAAATGATACTAAACTACTATGATCTAGCACTTTGTCTATTCTTAGGGGGTGTTTGGTTTGAGCACGGGTTTGGGTATGGGTATGGGTATAATAGTAGAAGGGAATGGGAATGGAAATGGGAATGGGAATGGGTATAAAAAATGATGTTTGGTTTGTAACTTGGGTTTCTGTATTAATACCAATAATGTTGTTTGGT